>JANHFR010005749.1:21354-33796 GCA_032468015.1 Mimophis mahfalensis
AATCTACTCTGAATTAAATGGTGAGTGATAAACGGTCATTTTAAGAGAAGGAAAAACAATGAGAAGCAGATTGGCTGAGCTTCTCTGGTGGTAAAATATCTTCCATGCATCAAACATTCCAGAGAGAGAAAACAAACCTTTATTTTGATCTTCCTGATGTTCTTCAAAGGTTTTGGGAGCACAGATCCCAAAATTCCTAAGCAAAATTCAGCAGACATACTTTCTTGGGTTCGGCTTAGTTTGTGTGATTCTAGTCATTGTGCAACATAAAGCCATATATCATGGTTTGTAAACTCATTGTAGTTTATAAACCATGGTTTAAGGCTTATGTTAATACAATCAACTATGCCTTAACCATTGCTAAGCAAATAATAGTTTAGTCTAACATCTGGACCCTATCCTATTATGTCCATGAGTAACCCTGGATAGCCTTTCTTCCATCACTGAAGTTTTAATTATGTAGTTTGCTATAAAGCCTCAATAACATGACAACAAGATAGCAATCCAGGTTTTCTTGGCCAGAGTTTTCTAACTTCTTTTAAAAAATGGATTGTTTTACACTGTAGTTTTATTTGCTTATTACAATAGTGTCTATATAAATTTAATAAAATAAATCATAAATAATGGAATTCCATCGCAGAGAAAATGCTTCAGGCAGAACTCCCCTTAAATATCATTTTAAGAATATCATCTTAAAGTGCAGTGGTCTTTCAGGAGGCATTGTTGTAAACTTCCCAGAATCACTTAGATGAGATGGCGATGTAAAAGTTGCCTTTAACCCAATTCTTGCCCCAGTTCGCAAATATTTGCCAATTTTGTCAGGATGTGGTCAATGCCATATATTGTCTGCCAATAGAATAGCACAGACTTCTGGTGGTCTTTCAAAAATGGCCCTATTTCTATACCAAATTCAGAGGAAAAACACAGCATACTAAGCCAAAAGCTACAGTTTGTAAGCCGCAATCATTGCACTCATACAATACTAAACCAAAGACAGACCAAATTATAGCAGGGTTCCATGTGGTAATTTACAATACTGTACAACAGGAGGAAATAGCAGATATGCAATAAAATTCTGCCCACGTTTGACCTGTGCTTTTAAGACATTGGTTTTAATTCTTTTTTGTATGTCTTTGTCTTTTTCCTTATCCCTGGATAGGACTCAGTACAACTGCAATGACCTCAGCTCTAGTGCTTCTGAAAGTAGCAGTTTCACTATCCCAGATCCAGTCCTGATCAACAAAATCGTGTCACAAGTGGAGTTCTACTTTTCGGATGACAACTTGTCCAGAGATCTATTTCTCCTGAGGCAAATACAAAGGAACAATATGGGATTTGTGAGCATAAAACTTCTGACAACATTGAAAAAGGTGGGTAATTTTTTTAAAAAAAATGTTTGTCTGTAAAGAGAGATGTTACGTATTGCTTGGATCCAAGGTTCTGATCATCTTATGCTTCCCCAATCTGATTCCCTCCCATATTTGGAATGGCAGATCCCAGGATTGAGAAAAAAATGGAAAAAGATATCTTTTAAAAATGTAGATAACAATTATAGTTGTTTTAATGAAAGAAAAGTGGTCACTGTTTTTATATTCAGATAGAAGAATCCTACTCTTGCAAATGTACGTAGATAATTGATTTTAAGTGTTAAAGGTTTCTAAGAGCGAATAATTTTTTCTAACCTGGCTCTTTTCCTTACCTTTTCTATAATTTCTGAATAAAGACCAACGAAGTCCAGTTTGATGCAATTGCAAATGGCAATTGGTAATTTGGGAAGGTTTCTTGATCTTTATTTCAGAAACATAGTAGACGTTGCCTCAAGTTTTTGCTTTCTAGAATAGAAAATATAATTAATACAATTTGGAACTGAAAAGTTACAAGATTAAGTCAGTCTTAAACTTCGATTCATTCAAATATTGTTAGAGGATTAAAATTTATTTTTTCCTGGCCCCACTACACAATTAACAGGCCTTTTTGTTAAATCCAATAGGGAAAAAAAGGCCCAACTACTCTCTTGCTTTATTATTTGCATTTAAATTTTAAAACTTTTTTAGATCCAAAGAAATACTCTTTTTCTAAATCATTTACTTGGCCTGTCAGTTATAAATTCACGTGCAATACATCTTTATCTGGTCACAATAACAACTTTTGGAAGGGCTATCCATAGAAGCAAGCCTCATTACTGACATGGATATTGTGACCACTATTTTTAAATTCCAATATTTTAAGTTGATTAAGGCTTTTTTCTTGTGCTTTTTATTCCTTCTATTCTTTTTTCCTCCTAAGCTTGAATTAGATTTTACTGTTATAATTTTAATAGGGAATGTGGGAATTAGGGAATTAGGGAGTTTCAACTACTTCTGAATATTATTTGTATGTTCTGAACTTAAAATAAGCTTTATCTCTTGTCAAGAAAGCTTGCATATCTTTATCAAAGTCATCTTTTTCTCTTTTAAAATGTAGATGAAATGTTTAACTCGGAACTGGCGAGTAACCCTTTATGCTCTACAATTTTCGAAGTTGCTGGAACTCAATGAAGACGGGACCAAAGTGAGGAGGAAGGACCCTTTCTCAGAAACTTTGATAAACGTCCCTCTAAACAAAACGCTCCTCGCATGGAATGCCCTTTCATGTGAAGATTCCGGTTGTCCTTCACTCTGGCTTCAAGAAAAGTTTCTAGATACAATCACAAAGCTGTTTGGGTCTTTTGGTGACATCGCCTGCATACGCATCTTCAGACCTGGCAAAACACTCCCCCCAGCGGTGAAGAAACCTACCTCTTGTTATCCTGACCTTTCGGCCAGATGGTGTGCATTGGTGGAATATGAAAGCCTGAAGAGTGCCCGAAAGGCTTTTGAAAGACTTAGTCACAAGCAGTTTTGTTCTCCTGGGCAACGCATCAGAGTGATCAACCTCTCTACCCTCAAAAGGACAAATGTGATCAGTCAAGAAGATAATGAAAAGACTAAAGAGGTACCAAAGCTTTTTAGAAAATGGCCAAACACGGTGTCAGAAGACCTTGAAGCTTCTTCCCCCTGCAGTTCATCTACAGAACCAGATAGTATCCCAGTTTCTAATGGTATCGTTCGTCGGGATGTCTTCTCTCCTTCAGTCATGTCCACAGCTAATCCCTGCAACTCATCAGGTCAGGGCTTCAAACCAAATTCCTCCAGCATTTCACATGCAGGCCGTCTTCAGTTATGCAAACCATTGTCAGGGCCACCAAGCCCCTCATCTGTTTCTACACCAAGCCAGGCACATCAGAATTACAGAAACCATCCAACTCCTGCTCAGACAATAGAGTAGCTCCAGAAGAACTGCAGACACCAAGGAGACGTGGACCAGTTGTACAGAAGCCAGCCTGTTTGAGATTGCAAGCTTCTTCCTCTAAGGAAGAAGGTGCCTCTCTTACAGTGATCCGCCTTCCTCGAGGGCCTGATGGGACCAGGGATTTCCACAATACCAGAAGGAGGGCTCTGTTAAAACAGTAAGCTTTGTGGTTTTTTGGCAGGAAGTGAAATCTTTATGCATGATGATTGGGCACATACAACATTCTTTGGAATGAGTTCAATTCCAAGGAATTCAGAAGTCCAAGGAATAAGAAGTTTTGGGAGAAAAAGAGAGTGATAACCTGCACAGTGTAAAATTGTCTTGTATGAATTGGCAGGTACTTTTAATTTCTCTGTTTTGTTTTCCTCATTTAGTCTCTCTTTCCTTTCCTCATCTCCAAAGATATTTCCAACTTACTCTGCTTGCAATATTTTCCTTTACAACCCCAACTGCAAGATGTTTCTAGGTTTCCCCCCACCTTCCCAACATTTTTTCCCTTTTCTTTTTGCAACATGATAGTTTGCATTGACAATTTCAGTGGTTAAGGTATCTAAATGATTGATTTAGTTTACAATTTGATTTTGTTACAATTGCCATTTAAGTTGTGTGTTAATTAGACTTTGAGCACTTGCCTTGTAGTGCTGTAGGAAATTGATGAAGGATATGCTGTTTAAGAGCAGACAATAAAAAGTGATACTTCAAATCAAAAGTTAATGAACTCTTACTATTATTATTAGCTGGTGTGAGAGCTCTGGAATAATGCAGTGAAAGAATCAAGAAAATAACTTGTTGAATACAGGAGAAACTGCAAGTTAAAAAGCTTGTGGCAGTAGCTGGCAACTGCAGAGTTCAGGGATTGTTATGACTAGTAGTGATAATGTCACAAACTGGTGGAAAGGCTTTCCATTTTAGAGGGTGGTGACTATACCCAGGCGAAGATGGGTAATCAGCTGGTAAAGTAATAAAGGTGGGGGAAAGTTAAATAAAAAAATAAAAACAAAAGAAACTAAAGGAGCTCTCAAGTTGACATAAAATTGTGGTATGTTACATTTGGGTATCAGTAAGGATTCAGTGCTAGAATGAAATTCATTGATAATTGCATGTTTCACAATTTTCTGTCTTGATATTCTCCTGTCCTGTGATGCCAAACTGGTACATGGCAGATGGTTTTTCAGAAATGTTCATACACAAATACTAATACATACTTGCTTATTTTTGCTTTCTCAGTGGTAGAAAAAAAATGTCAGAGAAGAGGAAAGTAATTCAATTCGAAGTTTTATAGTTTTTTAATACCTATATTTCTCATTTGACTCAATAAATTATGGCATATCAATTTCAGAAACTGATTTTTGTGCCCTGACAGGCAAAAGAAGTAAATTGATTCTAGTTGTCAAATAATAAACAACTTGAGGATGCCAGAAGCAGCCATTTTTCCCTCTGAATGTCATTTAGTGGGAAATGTAAAAATAGAATGGCAATTACTGTGACAATGTCAAATAAGAGCCATGGGCTGTCAAGAAAAAGCTGTTCTCTACCGGTTGTAATTGATTTCAGTAAGACCATACATGAAGTAACAGCTTATTGACTCATTTACTAACTTGAAATCAAGAGTGCTATGAACACTTAAAGACACAATGGTTATATGACCCCAGTGTGCATTATTTTTCATGCACAAACTATCACAGTCCTAAGGACTTACTCCTTTTAAAAGGTGTGATCTGTATCTATTTGGTGTGGCATTTTTTATTTTGTGACATAAACTGCAGCCTTAAGTACCATTTCTTCCGAGAAGAAGCCTTTAGCTGAAGAAGACTAACTGCTTAGAGATTCCTTGAGATATTGAAATAATGCATTATAAAGCTAGAACTCAAATTATTTGTGATATACAGAAATACACTTATGGGCAAATCTGACTTCATTTCACAACAGTAGAAGTTAGGCAGAATCAATCTTGCAATAAAGTTACAGCCTTCATTTGCAACTCTAATACTTAACCTATTATAAAAGGCCCTCTAGTTCTTTACTCAAAGCAAGGCAAATGTTTTATTAGATATAACAATGTGTAGGAACAACTGTACCCAAACAATGAAAATGTCAAATCAACACACAAATGGCACAACATACCATTGTAATTTTAATTTAAACTGGTTAATAGCTGTCAGGAATTCTATAACTTATTGAATTTATAGAAATGGCTCTGAACAATCTTTGGGTGTTCTAATATTCTGTTAAATAAATAATCAGATGTGTTCCGGAAACTTGTCAGTGGACTTTGCATTCCAGGAAAGTCCTGAGTTTATGACCCACAGATGCCTAACTTTGTTTTGGTCAACATCAAACAGTTTTCGTCTGGATTGTACATTCTTGGCATCTAACAAACATAAAAGAATAGAATAACAGGATAACAGAGTTGGAAAAGGACTTGGAGGTCTTCAAGTCTGACCCACTGCTCGAGCAGGAGACCCTATACCATTTGGGACAAATACACAAGACTAGATGCATGATGCAAAAATTCTAAAGTAAAGGATTTTGAAACTAAATTTTAATCATTTAAAAGGTGGAGAGCATATGACAAAGTCTCAAGTCCTGTACTGTATATAGCAGGGGTCGGGAACCTATGGCTCGCGAGCCAGATGTGGCTCTTTTGATGGCTGCATCTGGCTTGCTCTTGCAGCCCCTGCGACGAAAGCGCCACTGCCCATCACCACCACGGTGAAAGTGCTGCTGCCTGCCCCCCCGCTGCCACCAAGAAAGTGTTTGAAACATATTGTATGGCTCTCACAGAATTACATTTTAAAATATGTGGTGTTCATGGCTCTCTCAGACAAAAAGTTTCCCTACCTCTGGTATATAGTGATACTATAGGAGTGGGCAATTGATTTTCCCAAATGGCCACAAGAGAAACGGGGGCTGTTGTGGAGGGCCGAAGCAATAGGGCTGCGAAAGTGCATAAACATGCATGCATACATAGATTCTCCCTATAATCCTTTAAACCCTTAATTCGGGGTAGAGACTGTATGGAGCTGAATGTTTACTGACCGGATGTCCTTCCTGATGCCTTGTGGAGTTCACACAGCAGATATTTTTTTCTTTGTGCCCTGAGAGAGAAACATGTGCAGCTATCCAGGGCTGAACTCTCAACCTTCGAAATGGAGATGAGTGTCTTCACCTCTAGGCAAATTTAAAAAAAGACCAGTTGCCTTCAAAATAAAAGAGACACATAAGAGCCAGACAGGGACAATCAAAGGGCTGGATGTGGTGTGGGGGCTGTAAAATGCCCAAGTCTGCTACAGAAGAACAGTGAGGTCAGTGAGGAGGTTTAGTGGTATGTACCTCTTTTTTCATAGTGATGAATGCAGTTTGAAAAGCATAAAGTTAGTGCCTCAGTGTGAACTTATGAAGGTGCAAATCACTATACATGTTAGTTTCAGGGGCCCACCCACCATCAGTTCTGAAGTTCCTAACAAGCAGAAGGGCTCTAAGATGATTTTTGCTTTGTAGATGACTGTTGATTTGTCTTCAGTTAATAAAACCCTTTTATCTCTTCCTCATTAGTACGCTCATTGCCTGTGAATCCCAGAACCTATTAGTCACCAGCTGGCCACTGATGGCAAAATACCATATTACATCTTCCTTCCACGCTACTTCCACTAGCTACTGTGGTGTTTATTTTTTAAAAAAGGAATACATTTCAGATGGAGCCAGCATTGCTGTTATATTGGCAGTTTCTAGAAGCATTCCAGAAGACATCATCCTATTTCTGAAATGTCAGATTGTTCACTCTGAGAGTAGCTTTGGGCATTTTCTCCAGACTTCATTAACAGGCATTTGTCTTTTCCTTGAGTCAGGAGACAAATATTTTGATAAGTATGTTACATATACATTTTCTACATGACTGAGCTTTACTTAGTTTGAGCAGCAAGATTAGACAAGGTTTCTGTTCTTACAGCTTTATGTAGTAATACCATAGTTCAGGAATACAGTGGTTTCTCCTTCTCAAGATCACTTCCAGTGAGAACAATAATTGAACATAGAATGTTCAATTAGTCCTTGAATGTTCCAAAAGCATGGAAAGGTGGGACTGGTGGATTCAGGACACCTTTTCCTGTCTCATCCCATGTCTCTTTTATATCTCCACCCACCCACCCATCCATTCATTGTTGTTGATAAGAGTAAAAAGAAACGTGCTTACTCTTCTCCTTTTATTCTTTAAAATTCAGATCTATTCCAACTTCATTTCTGAGAGACCACAATTTTATGGAGTTTCTTAGACTTGTAAAGAAAGATGAGTCTGTATAATCATTGTATATCCAATTTGCATCCTAGTCTGTGATTACTGGGACCCTAGGCATGATACTCAGACCTCCTAAAAACCAATACAGCTTATTTATGGGTAAGAGTGTATCGATGTCTGTTTTTTCTTGACATAAAAGACCGCTGTCTTATAAATTTAAAAACAACAACACTTTTATTACTTAGAATTACATTTGCTTCTTCCTTGGAGCAACACAACATAATTTAGACTGCTTAGACATATTTGAATGAGATCTTTTCAGATGCAAGTGAATGGTTTTCTGAAAAAAGATACTTAGGATTGCAATTTGGAGTTCCACAAATATTCTTAAGGGAAACACTAAGTTTTCTCTCCCTTGCTTTCTAACCTCTCTGCTTCATTTAGGGCTACTCAGATGTATGCTTCCCCACCCGTTATTTCTTGAGTTCTTATGCAAAGGTGGGTCATAGTTAGCTATAATCTTTGGTTTAATTCTTGCCTCCTGTTGCTTAGTCTTTCTCTTCTCTTCCTCTAATAACCCATTCAGAATGCAGATTTCTTCCATAAGAACGGTTTTGCGTTCCTAGTTTCTGCAGCAGGTTAAATGATCTTGAGGTGGACTCAACTCTTTATGATTATTATGGGCTCAGCCCTGGGAATGGTTTCCACATTGCTTTCTTCTGAGGTGGGTTTGTTTTTTGGGTTTTTTGTGTGTGTGTGTGGGGGGAGAGTTTCCAATCTAGTGTCCACCCCTGAGGTTTTATGGTGCATTCTCATCCAAACAGTAACTACCCTGCCTAGCTTTCAGACAAGGTTGGTTAAGATCTGTCACTGCTAAGAGTGCTTCTTTTTGACTTCAGCTGATCTTAAAAGTTGAGACATACATAGTTAATAGAAGGGGTCTCTTGAACCAGAGAGCAGGAGATATGACACTGAAGTACAAACTGATTGGTAAACACTACTAGAGGCAAAGACAGATTTAAAGAAGGGTAGAATTAAAAAGGAGGACTTACACAAATTAGAATATGCATGTGATTGGAAAAAGCATCAAGGTGTCATATCATATTGTCATATCAAAGGTGATGCCATTAGGTTGTAACTATGGTATGAAGACTTCAAATACAATTGAGTTGGGAATAAATAAAGGTTTTATGACTAAGTTGACTAAGACATTTTCCTGGGAAAGAGTTTTTGTAATGTCTAATTTCAGCTTCGAATTCTAAGTTAGCTAAATTGCGAAGTCGTGTCTGACCCATCGTGACCCCATGAACAACGTTCTTCCAGGCCTTCCTGTCCTCCACCATCCCCTGGAGTCCATTGTAGCTTGCACCAACTTCTTCAGTGACTCCATCCAGCCACCTCATTCTCTGTCATCCCCATCTGCG
The DNA here is from genome assembly GCA_032468015.1 of Mimophis mahfalensis. NCBI lineage: Eukaryota > Metazoa > Chordata > Lepidosauria > Squamata > Mimophis > Mimophis mahfalensis. Next base: position 30,343 of record JANHFR010005749.1, read on the forward strand.
GTGATCTTGGAACCCAAGAAAATAAAATCTGTCACTACCTCCATTTCTTCCCCATCTATTTGCCAGGAATTGAAAGGGCCGGATGCTATGATCTTAGTTTTCTTAATGTTGAGTTTCAAACCAACTTTTGCACTCTCCTCCTTCACCTGCATCAAGAGGCTTTTAGTTCCTCTTTGTTTTCTGCCATTAGAGTGGTATCATCTGCATATTTGTTGATATTTCTCCCTGCAATCTTAATTCCAATTTGTGATTCATCTAGCCCTGCCTTTCTCATGGTGCTTTGTATATACAGTAAGTTAAATAGGCAAGGCGAGAATATACAGCCTTGCCAAACTCCTTTATCAATTTCAATCCAATCAGTGATTCTGTGTCCAGTTCTCACTGTTGCTTTTTGACCTGCATATAGGTTTCTCAAGAGACAAATAAAATGGTCTGGTACTCCCATCTCTTTAAGAACTTGCCACAATTCGTTGTGCTCCACACAGTCAAAGGCTTTAAGCACAGTCACTGAAGCAGAAGTAGATGTTTTTCTGGAACTCCCTAGCTTTCTCCATGATCCAGTGTATGTTGATAATTTGATCTCTAGTTCCTTTGCTTCTTCAAAATCCTGCCTGTACTTCTGGAAGTTCTTGGTCCACATACTGCTGGAGCCTAGCTTGTAGGATTTTGAGCATAACTTTGCTAGCATGTGAAATGAGTGCGATGGTGCAGTAATTTGAACATTCTTTGGCATTGCCTTTCTTCAGAATTGGAATGTAAAAACTGACCTTTTCCAATTCTGTGGAACATTGTGTAATGTTCCACAGGATTGGAAAAGGCCAACACTGTGGAAGGAAAATTGGCCCACCTGACATCTCCTACACACACACACACACACACACACACACACAGCTATGGTAAACTACTTCATATTGTCACAAAGAAAAGGGAGTCATCCTATTATTCAAAGCACCTGATGGCAAAATGAGAAACAATGGATAGAAACTAATCAAGGAGAGAAGCAACTTGGAATTAAAGAGAAGCTTTCTAACAGGAAGAACAATTAACCAGTGGAACAGCTTGTCTTCAGAAGCTTTAGGTGCTTCATCACCGGAGGATTTTAAGAAATAACTGGACAGCCACTTGTCTGAAATGGTGTAGGGTCTCTTGCTTGTGTAGGGGATAAGACTAGAAGACCTCAAGGTCCTTCCAACTCTGTTATTCTATTATATCATTACAAAGAAATACCTGTAATCAGTTACTAGGAATCATGATCAATTTATAGTCATATTTCTTGAACTAAGGTAAAGTCATATTGTACTAAACCATAGCCATATTTGCTGTACAATGATGTCCGAATAACTGCATTACTTTCTTTCCTTAAATATTCCTTGTTCATGTTAGTTCTTTCTATTCCTCATATTATCTCAGTAGATACAAAAGTCAAATGGTAGATGTTGCAAGTGTAGTAACACAAAATTGATTTTAGAAATTAAGAGGTATTATAAAATGGTTGAAAGAGTAATTAATTTAGAATCTGATAAGAAATAAAATCATCCTTAGAAGTTCTAATTACCATTTGATATCTGAATTACTTTGATAGAGCTGTTTTATTGGGTTGCTACAAAAACTGAAACTAATTTTAGGAAATCAATTAATTTCTGAGGAAACTTTTGGAATTTTATCAAATTATCAGTTACCGTAACAGCATTTCTTTTTCATCTCTGTTTTACAAATTCCTTATGATAATGTTTGTTTCAAAGAATGGATATTATAATTCTGCATACATACAGTACCTGCTGATAGCATAATTATGAAAAGATCATAACTTCTTGGTTCTCTCATGTTCAAATGTTGTTCTGCTTGGAAAATTGTAAAACCAACCAAGAGAAGAGAATATTTGTAGCTCACAGTTGAACTATGGAGTCCTTACTGCTCTCTGAGGCTGGTTGATTTCTTGCAGCCATTTCATTAACCAAGGAGAGAACATCATCAGTAAAAGAAGAGAGTGGGGTTTGCTCTTATTATATACTAGTGGCTTGCCCTGTCAGTGTTGGGGGTAGTCCCAAAGGTGCTTTTTCAAAAGGCAACTGAACTTTCTTCTTTTTTCTTTGAAGATCAAGAAGCTTCTTCAGCTCCAACAAGATAGTGGGGAATGGAAGATTTTATCTTCTTTGCAGACAGCTGATCATTTGCATCCTTTAAGAGGGTCGTTGAAGCACTTGGAAGTTTTTCTGTGTCCTCAGGATCACCTGAGTAGTGCTGTGATGTTCATCCCAAATTGTATAGCTAAAAGTGTGTAGAGGGTCTCAGTCATCCAGGTCATGATTGTCCCAAAGGTGCTTTTTTAATAAGCAATTGGTTGTTGTTTTTTTAAACCAAGACTTTCTTTAAAACAAGAAAGTCCAGTTGCCTCCTGAAAAAGCACCTTTGGGACAGCCATGACCTGAATGACTGAGAAACTCTGCAGACTTTTAGCTATACAATTTGGGGTGGCACAACTGGTCTTACTGTAGTTATTTTACTTGCCTTGCAAATTGCAAAAGAGGAAATTATTACTTATCTAGTCATCAGTTTTCTGGAACATTTTATCACTGGAGGAAAGCATCTTTCTCACTCTGTTCAATTTCAGTGGAATGTAAATCCCAAAGGAAAATACACAATGAATCAATGGAAATCCATTCCTACTCCCAAACCTTTTAGCTATACAATTTGGGATGAACACCTTTTCAATGGTGTGGAAGCAGGAATGAATTTCCAGAGTAAAAAATTACAGACTACAGGAACCAGGAGCAGTACTCAGGTGATCCTGAGGACACAGAAAAACTTCCAAGTGCTTCAGCGACTCTCTAACGGATGCAAATGGGCAGCTGTCTGCAAAGAATATAAAATCTTCCATTCCCCACTATCCTGTTGGAGCTGAAGAAGCTTCTTGGGTGAGAAGTGAAACATCTTCAAAGAAAAAAACAAGAAAGTCCAGTTGCCTCCTGAAAAAGCACCATTGGGACATCCATGACTTGGATGACTGAGAATCTCTACAGACCATTGGTGGTAATGTTCTTAGTGTTTCCTTGATTAAGCTGTTGTTTATTGTTAGATTGTTTGTCTAAATTGGTAGTTCCTTGTTTGGGATATTGTTTGCTTCTTGATTGTTGATTTATTCATTGGTTTATTCTTGGGCCTTGGTAATAATCTCAGTTTATCCGGTTGTTTTATCAGTGTTGAGCCCCATTCTGGGACTCACCATTCCAGGGGGGCAAGCCAGTTGTAGCCGGTAGAGCTGAAGGCAGCCTCCATGCCTGTCATCTGTTTTAGAAGATGCCTGTCAGCTGTTAACCTATATCCTGACAAAACTTACATACTGTCAACTCTTACCTTCATGGATGGAGATGACATCCTGGAATGTCAGATGGTGGCTAGCAAAGGGTGGGTGGTGGTTAGGCACTGGGGGGGGTGTAATTAGGTGATTAGGGTG
>JANHFR010005753.1:0-10542 GCA_032468015.1 Mimophis mahfalensis
AGGGGAGGGGAGGGGAGGGGAGGGGAGAGGAGAGGAGAGGAGAGGAGAGGAGAGGAGAGGAGAGGAGAGGAGAGGAGTCCTTATTGGCTAAATGTGATTGGACATACAAGGAATTTGTTTCTGGTGCATACATTCTCAGCATAGATACAACCTTAAAGTGATAAATCATGGGTGAGATATCCTTAAGTTATCCTTATTTGTACTGTTGTTAAAATAGTGTTTTCCCCTGAAGCCAACACCAGCCAAAGGTAGCTGTAAGGTGAAAGGGGAGATCAATTGGTCCTAATGGCCCATTGGTTACAGTAAAGTGAAATCAGGTGACTAGCAGCAGATGGGATCAGAGCCGCAATTAGGTGACTAGCAGCAGAGCCGCAAATCAGGTGACTAGCAGCAGATGGGATCAGAACCGCTCTCTCCTACCTTCCTCAGACTGAAATACCAAATAATTGGCATCATCTGTTGTCAATCTGCCCTTGTCTTCTTAAACAATTAAATGTCACAACATTGTGTTGGTGCTCTATCAGAATTGCCTAAGACCATCCAAGAAAGATTTCAAGAAACAGACTCCACAAGAAAGCTAGAACTATATTTTATGAGATACTGGTAAGAGTAGTTTGCAAATCTAATTGTGTTTTCCATTCCACCATCAGCCCCTATTATATGTCATGGGAGAGGCAGTCCTAATACTCTTCAATTGTCCCATTTGAACTGTTTCTGGATAGTACTCCAAGGTTATCTCCATACTTCTCACATATGGGGAATGACAATTCTTTGAGTACTACCAGTTTAGTGTGTCGCTGAAACAATAGAACAATGGGCCTTATTACTATATATACAGTAAAAGGGAAAAGAGCAGGAGGAAAATCCTAATTAAAAATGATGCTTGTGACTCAGTTTTCTTTCCGATGCCAGGTTTTGCTTTTACAATACATTATTCATCCTGCAATATGATAGAATGAGGGCAAAGTTGAGAAATGAGGAACAGAATCTCACAGCCAACACCTCCCCTATTCCTGATGCAGTGCCTTGATTAGTGGGTGGGTTTTTGTTTGTTTTTTTCTTGCCATGAGATGCATGAGATGCAGAGGAAGAGAGAAAATGTTGGTCACGCACCATACTTGCCAAATCAGGACATCATTCAGAAGTAAATAAGAGAGGAGGCACTAGAACAGTGGTTCTCAAACCTTCCTAATGCCGCGACCCTTTAATACAGTTCCTCATGTTGTGGTGACCCCCAATCATAAAATTATTTTCACATACACCTGTATTTGTATAGAAATATGTGTTTTCCGATGGTCTTAGGCGACCCCTGAGAAAGGGTTGTTTGACCCCCCCCAAAGGGGTCCCAACCCACAAGTTGAGAACCACTGCACTAGAAGGAAGATAGGGATAACCAATATGGGCAGCCTGTCTGATTCAAGGATGGGCAGAGAGAATTATAATCTGGCAGTGGGGAAAGGCACTCTCATAGATACAAAAGACCCGGAGAACAATCAGGTGAGTAAATTTGTCCCTGGTGATGCAAACTGGTCAGAACTTAATTTGATTATGCACAGTTGATTATGCTAAGGCTTGTAGTTACTTAGTGACTTACAACTCCCTACTGTATAAAATATCTTCTCAATGTTTATATCTTCTTTTGCAGTCCAATTAAACATTCATTAATGTCTTATAAAGGGAACTTTCTCGTGAACTTCAGCTACTTTATGGCCAAAGGAGAAAGAAGGTTTTTCATAAAGCAAACATATTTCCTAAGGTGCCTTTGCTATTTCATATTTTATTGCCTTATAATAAATTTACAATGCCAGCTGGCCAAAAGGCCCCTTCCCCTGGCTGTTATCATTCACAGGCTCTGTGGGATGCAGGAAAGCACAAGCATCACTTTTGCAGGCTTACGGCCTGGAACTAAGGACTCTGCCTAAGATCACACAAAAGAGAAACACATCAATACCTGGGGGGGCACCACAGACATTTACAAAAACAAGGATCTCCAGCGCTCCATGACAAATACTGAGGGATGGAAGTTGTTTCCTGTGCTGTACTCCCTCAGCTATCAGGCAAAAATAAATGTGAAATTATATATGCAACTCTTTTTCCTAGGTACTGCCACAAGAATGCATTTACTGCTGATAACTCCCCTAAAGGCAAAATGATTCTGTATCCAACTCGTGTTTCTTTTTCTTTTTTTCTGATTTCCTTATGTGGGTACTTGAGACAGGACGTAGAGGCTGGCAGTAAAACATTTTGTGAGTATTGATAGGAAAGCTACTGAATGGATTTTGCTAAAGACAAAATAAAGTGAAGATAAACTATTCGAGAATATTTTTAGAGGAATAAAATATTCCAGCCATTCAGAAAGAGTGGCAGATAACCTAAGTAATCAGATCCAATCTTTATTTGATAGACCAGCATAAGGATGTTGGAATACAGTCATTTAAAAAGCACAAAGGATACATCAAGAGTAAAAAAATAAAAGTCTAAATCTAAAAAAGAAGAAGTTAAAAGTGATAAAAGATATATGACCTCTCAGATGATATATCATGATTGAAATTCCAGATTAAATTGGTAACATTTCCAGTTGAAAGACATACTAAGTAACCATGTGAAAAATGTTTCAAGCTTCAAATGGTATTTATGGCTAGTGTTTTGAATATGAAATAAAATGTCCAAGATCTGAATTTTTTTGGCTCAACCTTGGTGCAAAACTCACTGGCTTCAAGCTGTGTTATTTTTGAGGAGTTTTGAATATTTTAAAATTGTTGAGCATGTTCTCATTTTAATATGTCTTTATATATTTTTATAATGACTGTTTTTTATCTGTTTGGGTTTTTCTTTAATTCAGTTGTACTCCACCCAAAGTCACTTTGTGTGAGAGGAGTGGGCATAGGAATGTATAAACAAACAAACAAACAAACAAATTGTAAGAGTTACCAGTTTTGTAATTGGATTGTTGTATTACAAGTTGTGACTGGCCTTGTTCGAGAAAAGATGTTCTATCAGATGAATTGTTACAGAAAATTAATACATGAAGTGTCTGAAAAAATGTTTTGGGAAGTTTGTGGACTCATGTGATAAATAACATTATACCAAAGGAAATCAATGCCCTATTTCAGGCATTATGCTACTGGATATTACTTGTGGGAGAAAGACCAATTGTGTTTCGTGAACCTCCAGATAGCTGAGTTACCATGGTTTCATCAAGTTGATGAGGTGACACAAAAGTATGCAAGAATAATTTACTCTGTCCCAACAGCCAGTTTGTGTTCTAACTTAGAAAATAGACCCAAGCGTGGTACTGTTCTGACAGTCCTAATGTGGGACATGTTAGGAAAGTGATCACAGGTTTCCTACCAGCAGGAAAAAAATATCTCCCATTTTTTCTTCCTAATGTAGATGGATATACAGTAGATGGAAGTGGGATGGAGTTCTGACAGATGTCTAGACCTTTGGATTTTTATCATCTATCAGAACCAGATCCATAAGCTGGGAGGCCCCCAACCACTTTGCAGGTATTCCAGATCTCTCTCTCTCTTCCTCTTCCTCTTCTTTGCTTAATCTTTCTTATTCAATTGCTTATTCAGTCAATCTCTTGGTCTCTCTCTCTCATTTTTTTAACTCTCCTTCTCTCTGCTCATTTTTCATTTCCTCTTCTTGTTTTTTTTCAGTCTCTCATGCATTCTTGTCATTCTCATTCACTTGTTTTTCTCTATCAGTTGGGCAGTCAATCTTTCTCACTTTTTCTGCTTTTTTTTTGCTCTTGCTTTCTCATTTTATAATTCTCCTATTCATTCACTTTATTACTTGTTCTGTCCCAAACTCTTTCATTCACTCACTTGCTCACTCTCACACTGCCTAAAAACAAATGACAGGGCTTGTTGACAGGAACTGAGAGGTTTACTCCCAGCTTCAACCAAAGCTTTGCAAGTTAACTGGCAACCAGGACATTATTTTTATGTCTGGGACTCACAAAGTGCCTGCCTGACTTATTGCAAAAGGGCAGATTTCTGCTGCCTTCCTGTTGCCGAAGCCAAACTGAACTGGTGGGAAGGACCAGCAGCTGGAGGGGAAGGAGTATGTCCACAGCAGCTGATAGTGGCAACTAGGAACTGGGTAGAACCCAAGATGACTGCATCATCATCATCATCATCATCATCATCATCATCATCATCATCATCATCACTTCTGAAGCACCACAAACTACACAGATGGCAAGGCTTGTATTAAGAGAAGATGGAAAGACAGATAGTGAGACATCTTCCAGCTAGTTAAAAATACATGTGGGTGAGCCCAAAGATCTGTTTGTATTTTGTCTATATCAGAGGTGTCAAACTTGCATTGTCATGGTGGCATCATGTGACATATTGTGACTTCCCCCCCCCTTGGCATGGGCATGGTCAGCGCATGAGGCATCCAGCCTGTGGGCCATGAGTTTGGCAACCCTGGTCCAGTAGTGGTATCCTACCCGTTCAGCCTGGCTTAGCCGAACTGGTGATGATGATTAGGGGTGGTTTGCTGAACTGGCAAAAACCACCCCTGGCTGGTCCCGCCCCCTGCCCTCACCCTCACCCTCGCCCCTGCCCTTCCCTTTTTTAAAGCTCTGCTGATTCATGCAGCAGAACTAGTAGCTGCTCAAATCAGCAGAGCTCCACTTTTGAAGCAGAGGGAAGACGCTGTTCCCATCTATTTCTGCTCTCTGAAGCAGCAGAGACTCTTTCTCTGGGCTCCATGGAGGCTGCGGAGCCCAGAGAAAATAGTCCATGCTGCTCCCAAGAGAAGAAATAGATGGGAACAGCATGTTGCCTGGGCTTCAAAAGCCACACACCTGCACGCACATGTGCATGTGCCAGGCCAGCTAAGCCGGCTTCCCCATTGCTCCATCGTTTGGAGCCTCCTTTTCCACCCACAGCCAACACTGAACGATGGAGCAATGAAAGCCAGCTTGGCTGGCCCACCTTGTGCGCATGCACACGTGTGCATGTGCAGAAGGTGCACACACATATGCACACTCATTTTTTAGCAAATTTGAATCCCACCACTGCCCTGGACTATATGCATCTTTAAGAACTTTATGGGAACTGAATGATAGATTGGTCCTTCTCTGTTATATTAATAAAAACAGATCCAGATAGTAAAAACTTTATACATTTTTTCTTGAATTCGATTGGTCCTTGTGTGATGCATATATTTTCCTTCAGTTATGTAATACTGGCAAGAAATGGACAATCTTTTACCCTTGCAATGTAGGGAAACTCTCCCTATGGATATCATGTGTCACATCAACATTACAAAATGTGTCAAGTGTTATTATATTTGAGCTGTTCAGGGCAAACTAGAGAAGATCAAAGGCACCTCCATCACCTTACAGTCATCAAGATATATCATCGGCTGCAGTGACAACCAGGCAAAGAAAATTCAGCTTGTGTTTCAACAATGCATCATGAAAAACTGCTGTGAAATCTCCACGGACACACAGGAACAGGAAATAAATGTCATGCCTAAGTTCAGTCTAATGTTGATGAGGTTGGGTGAAATAACTCATTGGAGAAGATGAACGGTTCATGGCAATGAAATAATTAAAGGCCATTAAATCCAACATAATGACACCTTCCTTTAATGTCCACAATTTAACTGAATGGAAAGGAATCATGTTGCACAGGTGGAAAAGGTAGATAGGAACAAGGAGAGGATATTGAATTTTGCCCCAGAACACTTGGACTAAATTCCTGGCTTAGCTACTTAGATACATCACAGTACTTTGTATTTGCCTGTCTGCATCAGAAGGAGCCAATCATATGGATGAAATGTCTAATGGAATTATGTCGGATGCAGAGCAGATTGTATTCCACCACATGGAACAAATAAAGATAGAGAAATGAAAGACTTGGCTTGTCTGAACCTTGTTGACACCAATAGTATTTGCATGGTCAACACATGGAGAATGATGTTGGAGTCAGTTTCTTTACTTGGTTTGCCTTTTCTACAACTACAAGTTCATAAACTCTTCAGTTAATAAAGTATGGTTAATGTAAGAATTTACAGATTTGAATCAGACTACATGCAAGATTAATTGGGATTAACACCTATTTTAGGAAAGGTTAAGGAATCAAGTGACTGGTAGGAACTTTTGTGTAGAAGAGCATTCCTGAAAATGGGAATATAACCTGAGCAGAGATGAATGAAACAGGTTTTATAACGTAAAGGAAGATTTATAGGAAATAGGATGAGGTCCAATCAAAGCTGATTTTTTTTTTTTAAAAAAGTAAGGTTGAGGTTCATTCCTACTTGGATGGGATGCCGAGAGCTGGAGATTTGGGGGGGGAGGGGAGGAAAAGAAAAGGAGCTTAGAAAAAAAGCAATGCTAAAGTACTTCCATGGAAGGCACAAAACACTGCTGCTGATTTCTGTTGCTAATTTCCAACCTCCATGCTGCTTCAATTTACCAATGCAATCAGAGGGAAGAATAAATTAGTAAGTAAGGATATATACAGTATATATGTGTGTGTATATACATACATGCACACAAACACACATACACTTCTCCATTTTTTTCAAAATACACAAGAGACACGTATAGATTGCATTTGACTACATATGTGAAGTGTTACTGTTTTAGCAACTGACACAATCCCTTTTAGCTACACTAACGGAGGTCAAGAGACTTTTTTTAAAATAGTCTTTATTATTATTTTACATTTTAAAAAACAGACAAAACATCCAAAAAGAAGAAAAACACAACCCACATATATACATAAGCCCACCCACCCAGAAAACACTCAACCCCAATACCAGTGAAGTTCTTTCCCAGCCCTATCACTTTTATATACAACAGCGTAGATTCCAATTCTCTTTTTCCATTTCTAAACTCTTTACATTTACTAAATGGCTTGGCTCTGCTACACCTTTGACTCTGTACCCCTGTTTATTCTATTACTCGCCCAAGTATACCGTAAATCCCAACTTAGGCAATGTTCAGTATCTCTTTTATCTCTCAGCAGACTGGTCACCCTGTCCAGTTCCGCACATTCGTAAATCTTCCTAATCACTACATCCTCCAGCGGCGAAATGTCCATCTTCCAGAATTGAACATAACTTATTCTTGCAGCCGTAGTGATGTGTAAAGTCAAATACCATATGCATTGGCTCATCCTTTCTGGTTTTATTCCTAGTAAAAAGGTCTCAGGTTTCAATTCAATGTTTACACCTGTTTTTTCCCAATAACCACTTTTGAGTTCTTTTCCAGTATTTCATAGCCTTGGTACACATCCACTATTGATGGCAGAACGTACCTTCTTTAACCCTACATTTCCAACACATTGGTGATAACCTGGGAAACATTTTTGCCAGCCTGGCAGGGGGGAGGTGCCATCTGTAGGCCATTTTGTATATGTTCTGCTTGAATGCTGTGGCTGTCGTACGTTTAATGCTTTTGTGCCATATTTCCCGCCATTTATCTGGTTCAATCCTAAAACCAAAGTTTCTCCCCCAGGCTACCAGTGGGCCTTTAACATAGATTACTTTTTCTGTGCATAAGCTTTACATATATTATGAGTCAAAATTCAGAGAACCTCATCCCTGTTTTCAAAGAATTGAAAAGGAAATATCTGGGATATATTTTTTATGCTCCCAGTTTCTAGTTTCTATCAATTCTAGTTTCTATTGATGGCAAAGCCCAGAGAAGTGCCCTCCAGCTTTCTGATGTTTTCCAAACAGTCCTTATCTTGATCCTTTTCTAAAGAGCTCATGTCAGATCTGAACTTTAGCTTCTCCTCTTGTATAGATGACACCTGGGAGGCAAGCAACTTTCTCAGCTCTTCCATTTGAGTCACCACATCTCCATATTTCAGAAGAAATCAATCATGTTATCATAGCCAGTGCCATTTTCTGGTGGCATAAAGGGGACAAAGAGATGAACTGTAGGAAGTGAAGATAAGAAACAGATCATGAAATAAGAACGCAGGCTGTTGCATGTTTATGCTAATAGACTATGCAAACATTATATTTCATTTAACTTTTTTTGGCTCAAAAGTAAAATAGGGTTACTAAATTTTCAAAGGGCAACTGGAACTGTGCCTGTAATAGCTTGGCCCACAGCAATTCTGTAGTGGAATCTTATTTCTGTGGGCAACCTGGCTTTGCTACTTGCATCCCACATAATAGCTACTAAACAAACCAAAAGGTTAGCTGGAATATTGGCAATTCTGTGTCAACATGTGATGAAGAACATTACTGGAGACTCATTGTTCTTTTTGTTTGTTTGTTTGTTTGAAGGTCTCCCTTTTTAATGGCAACATTCCCCTGCCTTTAAAAGCTAAGTTAAAAGAAACTTAATACATAAAATGTCTGAATGCTCAACCCAGAACTTAGCTTTTAAGGATACATGAAAACCAAGTTGACAACTCTAATCAGTGACTTCTTCAATTTTTAGGAGGCTTCTCCACATGGAATCAAAGTTTGAATCATCTCCAGAGAACCATCTAAATAAGCATAGGAGAGTCAAAACTATTTCTGACTTGGAATTTCTCTGCAGCTGGGCTCCATACTCTTCCCTCCTGTCTCCAGATGTCTTCTCAGCTCCCAATCTGCTTCCAGCCTGAAATCTGCTTGTAGCTTTCTTCACCAGTGACAGTGGGCTATATTCTCTTGTTCTGTTCTTCTGCTCTGTGCTTGAGAATTATTTTTTTAAAAAAATTCCTCTTGGTGCCCCTTTGGACTTCACGTTGTTGCAGGAAGTGGTGGAGGCAAGGGTTCTCCAAGCATTAAAGCAAACTTAAAAGCTGGGGATGGTCTGCACAGGAATCATGGAGGGCTCCACTCTTAAGACTTCAAGGAGGGTGATTTGCTTCTGTCAATGCGCTCTCTGAAGCATCTCTCTTGAGTGCTTTGCACAGTTGCAGTGGAAGGGCTTTTGCCTTGCTGTTATACCTCTTTCATCCCCCTGCAGCTTCCCTTATTGCCAAAAGATTTCCCCAACCTTGGGCGGGAGAGGGAAATCGACAACAATCCCATTGTAGTATAGTTGGTTAAAGTGCTGAACTAGAGTTGGGAGAACCACTCTCATTGACTTGCAGGGTTATTGTGATGGTGGTGGGAATTGAAAAAGTGTTAAATGCTGCCCAGAGTTACTAGGGCAAAAGCTGGATATAGATTTGACAAACAAACAGAATAAAGCTAGCACTAAAGAGTCACCTTACAATGTCTTCTCTTAGGGTTTAATTGAAGCACATAAAGTCAGAAAAGCCTCAAATCGCAGGAGCACTTATTGAACAATGACAGATGGGATCTTCACATATAGTTAGGGCCCAAAGGATAAATCAGTGAATACAAGGACACCATGAGATTGTCTCCAAAATTCTCTTCTAGTTTGAAAGACATTTTCAAAACAACAACAACAAAAAGGCTCTTTCCCCCTGCGCAGCATGAATGAGTACATGCATAGAAGTTGTTTACTTTTAATCTCATACTCTTGATTTTATTCTTGTTGACTTCTGTGAAATTCCTGTAAACACTTTCAGGTGGATAAATAATTTACAGGACAGTATCCTCTTTGAGTCTGCATGCCAAATGACTGCATGTATGAGCCATTCCCAGTTTGATGGAGCTCTGACTGACATGTTGCATGCCTCTTACATAACTGTAGTCAATGCTCACATCCTGCCAGAGCTAAAACCCTGACATGTTGACAGTATAGAAGTGCAAGTTCTTCCAATCACATGGTGCACTAAAGAGAAAGAATCCTACCTTACACAGGGAGAAAAATGAAAAGAATGGGGATCATTTTTCAAAGCTCCCCATTAGTTGTTCATCTATATTACCACAAAAACTGACCTGCCAGCTCATAACTGTACTTGTTTAATTGTACTCATTTTCACATTTTGATTTTATGTTTGCTTCTATTGTGTGTGGCTTGCAGTCACTTTTCTGTTAGATAGGCAGGTATATTAACATGGTGAATAAAATAGATATCTTCAAAACACAACCCCCCTCCCTTCCTTTTTTATGATAAATTAACAGTAGGATATTCAGTGTCAGTGTGGAGAGGCCTTCTGCTTTCTTTTCATTCTCTATCTTGCAATAAGGAGGTGAAAATGCACTCCCAGATTCAATTCCCAATCCATCAAAGTAGGGCTGGAAGAATTTGCCGAGGGCCTAGGACAACTTTCCATGGCCAGCTTGCTGTGGCCATCTCACCATGGTTATCTCACTTCAGCCAACTCGCTATGGCCATCTTGTCACAGCCAACTCTCCATGGGACAATTTGGAGCAGCCAACCCATCCTAGGAAAACTTACCATGGACAATTCCATGTGAGATAACCTAACACAGAGGTCTGCAAACTGTGGCTCTGGAGTCACATGCAGCTCTTTTGGCCCTCTGCTACTGCTCCCTGTCAGCTGATCCCACCACTGACTGGCCCCTGCCCTTCCCTGCCCTCCCCTCCCCATCACTCCTAGCCTGGCCTGAGAAGTTAAGGCTGATGGTGTGGGATGGAGACTCACTCCATATTCCAGAGCAGGAGGCAACTGGGTGGGAATAAGTGATGTGA
>JANHFR010005753.1:34086-44586 GCA_032468015.1 Mimophis mahfalensis
GCGGCGGAGGAGGAGGAGGAGGAGGATGGTGATCAGTGGTGGAATTCATTTTTTTTTAACTACCGGTTCTGTGGGCGTGGCTTAGTGGGCATGGCTATGCTGTCAGCTATGCTGTCAGCCAATCAGAGGTGGTATTTGCAGGTTCTCTGAACCAGTCAAAATTATCACTACCGGAACCCGTGGGAACTGGCTGAATACCACCTCTCATGGTGATGACTGCTGCAACTGTACTATCACTACTGCCACCATGATTCTGACCTTTGGAAGGCTTTCAGCAGCTAAAAGGTAGTTTAAAATATTGGTCAATTGTTTTCTGTCTCTCATGGTTCATTTAGTTTTCTAAGATTTCTGGACAGAGAATCCAATCTCTCCTTGCAATATAGAGTTATATTACTTGCTTTGACAAAATCTCTAGGTCATTGTAACCAGCACCTTTGGAATCTTTAGGACCACAGAGAATTTATTCTGTGGTCTCCTGCACATGTAGCAAGCAACCCTCTTCTGATAAAGTTCTCCCTTGCTTCTCCTTTATTTGAGTTTCCAAATGCTTCTACATATCACTGCTTTCCTCTCTGCACTCATTGATCATTTTTACAGGGAATTTTCTAATTGATGGCCATCCAGTATATTAGAAAATAGGAAGGGTAAAATGGTTTCAAAATTAAAATCTGTAATAAAGGAGCAATTGCACTGAGACCTAAAACAGCAACTCATCAAGTTTTTAAAATAAATAAAATCACAACACATAAAAACAAATAATTGAGTTTCTTCTAAAAAGAGGGAGTCAGCAACTCTCAACCCTGCCAAAATAAATGAGTCTTCATTGACTTCCTAAATTTCAGCAGCTAAATATAAGTAGGCTTGCAAAGCAATGGAGAGCATCTACCAAATATTGCTTGCCCACCTCTATATTCACTCCAATAGGATTTGAATTATGGTCTCTGTAGCCAGTCCCCTTGAAATGAATGGAAATGCATTTCCGTACCAAGTATCAGACACAGTAGGAATTTTCAAGTGAAATCGACTCCTGAGACTAATAACTGTTTTCCATGGCTCCCCCTCCCAAAAAACCCAAAAACAAAAGAGTCTTCATTACAGAAGGCTGTGACTAGGGCATCTTCTCCAAGCAAATAAACGGGTCATGGGGGGGGGGGGCATTCCAGCTGAAGAGAGTCGAGGTTGCTTCCATTCAATTCAGTAAAATGTTAGGCCCTAGCCCAGAAATGACACAACCCAACCCAACTGAGTTCAATTCCTTATTTGCTTACACCCAATGGAAAGATCTGTAATAACAGAAAATCAGAGCTGGAAGGGACCTTGGAGATGTTCTAGTCCAACCCCCACTCAAGCATGAAACCTTATACCATTTCAGGCAAATGCCCATCCAACCTCTTCTTATAAATCTCGAGTGTTGGCGTGCCCACAACTTCTGGAGGCAAGTCCTTCTACTGATTAACTGTTCTAACTGTCAGAAAGTTTCTCCTTAATGTTAAGTTGCTTCTCTTCCTGACTAGCTTCCATATATTGCGTCTTGTCATGCCTTCAGGTACTTAGGAAAATAGATTGACCCCCTATTCTTTGTGGGAGCTCTTTAGATAATGGAACACTGCTATCATGCTCCTAGTCCTTCTTTTCATTAAACTAGACATACCCAATTCCTGCAACGGTTCTTCTCCAGACTGATTTAGCTCCAGACCCTTCCCCCAATCATCTTTGTTGCTCTTCTCTGCATTCCTATCGAGGTTCTCAACATTCTTTAAAATTGTGATGACTAAAACTGGATGCAATATTTCAAGGGTGGCCTTGCCAAGGCATTATAAAGTGGAATTAACACTTCATATGATCTTGATTTTATCCCTCTATTAATGCAGCCTAGGGCTGTGTTGGTTCTTTTAGCAGCTACAGTACACTGCTGGCTGATATTTAAGTGATTCTCGATCAGGACTCTAAGATCCCTCTCACATTTGCTACTATTGGACCAGACACCATCTATTCTATACCCGTGCATTTGGTTTTTCTTGCTTGAATGAAGATCCTTACTTTTCTCACCAATGTCGGCTGGCGACCCCAAGGGGAGAGCTTTCTCTGTGGGCACGCCCACCCTTTGGAACCAACTGCCCCCGGGGCTCCGGATGGCCCCTGACCTCCGCTCCTTCCACTGCGATCTCAAAATGTGGTTATTTCATCTGACTGGCCTGGACTGATAGGGATTTTAGTTTTGTATGTTTAAATTTTTAAATTTTTAATTCAATTTTAATTGGATTTCATGAGATTTGGATTTAATTACTTTTTAACTTTTTTACTGTATGTTTTTATTCTTGTGAGTCGCCCTGAGTCCTTTGGAAGGCAGGGCGGCATAAAAATCCTAGCTTCCATTCTTCACTCAGAACTTAACAAGATGTGTCAATGTGCACAAAGAAATCTTACCTATGTAAATCCCTTCTGGGTTTCCTTGGCCTCTTTAAAATTATTCTCCCCAGCACCACCCTTCCTTCAATTCAAGATTTCAAAATGAAATGTTTGCTGGTTGCACAGGGATCTCTCAGGTGTATAGTTTCCCTCTGTGGCAAATTGGAACTGCTGATGCAAACCTGCTCAGATTTATATATTTATCCAAAAGAATTGAATAAATTGAAAGCCAAGACACCCCAAAATAAGATAAATAAATAAAAATCTCTTTTTTACTGACCAAAGAGAGGAAAATAGATTGGAATCTCCAATATAGCTGGCTTATGTTAGTCAAATATCCGTACCCATTACATGGCTGTTTCTTCTTTCTTATTATTATTATTTTAAGTTTTTTAAATAAAAGCCACAGTGGAAAGTACTCTGGATTCCCATTTCCCATGTTCAACACTCTCACTCTCACTCTAATTCTTCCACATTCAATGACTGGTGCTTAAGAACTATTTCTGAGAAAAAAACCCCAACCTTTTTCATAGACAGAAGCATAAATACGTAATATTAATTATATCACAATAAACTTGCCTTATAAGTGTCTTTGTTATGGAATTGACACAAAGATATTGGCATTTCATTAACTGCAAGCCACTTTAATCAGTTAGAAATGAATGGAAAGGGCAAAAAATATACCAGAGCATTTCCTCTAGGAATAACCCAATAGCATGCAAATCTGAATTGCTCTTTATTATTTGAAAAATATTATTTAAATATTATATTAATGTTATTCTGTTGGCCTGACTTCATTTGATCTGCTAGGATAAAGATGAAGATCAATAAATTAGATATCACCTAGCCTTGTTCCTGCAAGCAGGGATAGCTATACATATATTCCTGCAAACTAGCTAACAATATGAATTTTCCCACAGTAAGTGCCATAAATAGAGATTCTAATAAAGCAAACTGCTCTGGTGGCTAATTCTTCCACCAAATGTTTTGCCACATGTCACAGAAGTGATTAGGTAGCCAGGCAATTGGTTCTTTTGGCTCCAGAGACAATAAGCACAACAGTAGTAAAGGAATTTTAAGCTTTCTTATTAGCTCAGGCAAACAGATGAAAAGCATAACATAATGAGCTTACATACCAAGTACGATAATATCCAAATCTCTTAAAAGCTTCCAGGAACTCCTTAATAATGACAGCAGAGAAACTTTAAGGCTGACTAATTTGCACACTACCCAGTGCTTAGTTCTATGCAGAAGCTCTCAACAAGCAACAACCCCAAGGTGTTTTTTTTTTTTTTATCAAACCCTCGCAGCATGACTGTTCAAAATAACAATGGTTTTCTATATTGCTATTGCACCAACGTCCACATACTTCTCTCTGTGTATTTCTTCTACCTTCATTGCTCACAAAATTGGATATCAGCAAAAAGAGTTCAGCCAAAATAGCAATAGAACTTAGATTTACATATCATTCCACAGTGCTTTATAGAACTGTCTGAGCAGTTTACAAATGTCAGCACATTGCCCTCATTTTACAGACCTTAGAAGGATGGAAGACTGAGACAATTTTGAGCTGGTCAGGATTGAACTCCTGGCAGTGGACAGAGTTTGCTTGCAATACTGTATTCTAACCACTGCGCCACTAGGGCTCCTAAGTTTTAGAAAGTCTATGACATAGAAGCATTCTGGGGAGCATGGTGGCCTAGAGGTGAAGATGCTCACCTCTCCCCTGGAAGGTTGAGAATTCAATCCTAGGCAGTGGCGGATGTTTCTCTATCAGGGTACAAACAGGAAATATCTGCTGCAAATTCCTCATAGGCATCAGGGAGGGCATCTGGCAAGTAAATACTCACTCGATTCAGTTACTCTGACTCCACCATGAAACAAGGGATTAAAGGGTCATAAAAAGAAAAAAAAATGACAGAGAAGCATTCCACTACATGACTTCTTATTTATAAGTTGATGTGGTCAAACATAAAATAAGGATTATTATTTCAGCTGCTAGTGGCTTATGAAAACTAGACATGAAAGTCAATTTTAAATATTGAACAATTCTAGATTTATTTAGAAGATAGTCAGTTCATATTAAATTCCCACTCATTCATAAAATACTAAGGGATGGCCTTGAGAAAGTCACAATCCCGCAATCAAACTTACTTCCCAAAATTGTGTTTTGAAGTTAATGTAGGATTTTAGAAGACTTTCAATTTTTGGAGGAAGACAGAATGCAAATGCAGCAAATATATTCTGATAGCTAGCTGCCCGCTGAGCAGACAATGTCAAATGCCCAGTTTCAAAGTATCCTAAATAATGGTATTTATGTGAAGCATTCATGTGATTCCTAGTCCCTGAGAGAAAAAAAAATGGAGAAAAATTCAGGGTGAGTTTCTCAAAGCAGCAGGGTTTTTTTTTTTTTTCTGAATTCCCTAAAGCAAAAATCCATCATCAGAAAAGCCACATCCTGTAAATATACCCCAACAAGTAGATTCAGTCAGTCTAAAGATACAAGATAAAGATAAAAATACTACACAAAGATCCATTACTTATTTGAGATGAATGTCTGTTTGAGCTGAGCAGAATGAGAATAGTCTGAGAGCGTGTTCTCCACATTAATTGCTAAACAGTGCGACAATGGAAAATAAGTTGTATCAATAATCCCAGCTCTGCCCCCCCCCCTGCCCCCGGTAGGTAAACACATTTCAGATGTCAAAATTTATGCTACACCACATCTAAGTATCTCTTATGCTTTCCAATAAACACAAATACGTGGGTGGTAGCCAATATTCCATGGAGGGGTTGCACAGAACATTGGAATGGCTCAGCCCAAGAAGACAATTCAGTGTGTGGTGTTAGATTAAATAGATTAAATGCTCCACACAGGAAAAAGGGAGCAATATTCTTTCTCTGCACACTCACTAAGAATATGGAGTGCCTGCAGTAGAACTCTAAATTGTGCGTGATGGAAGACTGTGCATTTGACATCTACAATAGTAAATAGTAAACATATGTGGTAGTGGTTCCTGACTCTAGGGGGCAGTGCTCATCCCAGTTTCAAAGCCGAAGAGCCAGCACTGTCCAAAGACATCTCTGTGGTTATATGGCCGGCATGACTAAATGCCCAAGGTGCAAGGAATGCTGCTAACTTCCCACCAAAGGTGGTCCCTATTTTTCTACTTGCATTTTTACATGCTTTCGGCAGAAGCTGGGACAAGTAACGGGAGCTCACTCCGTTATGCAGCACTTGGGATTCAAACTGCTGAACTGCCGACCTTTCTGATCGACAAGCTCAACGTCTTAGCCACTGAGCCATTGCATCCTGTTAAGGTGCATATACATGGGAATTATATAGGTTATGGACACTTTATTAACATAAATTGCAAAAGAGGGGCATTGAGGTTTTAAGTCCTTTCTCTTCAGATTTCTTCCTCACTACACTGAAAAAAAAATCCTTTTAAAAAAATCAGGGAGAGGATATCTGAATTCCTATGCCATATTAACACTTTTCACTTCTTATGACTGAGATTTTTGCAGTGAGTCAGATTTCAGAGCTTTATAAACTGAATTGATCTGAACTGATCACAAATAAGTATTGCCATGTATGTATGTATGTATGTATGTATGTATGTATGTATGTATGTATGGGTGTGTAGGGATAGAAGAGCCATGGTGGCTCATTGGTTAGAATACAGTTTTGCAGACTAATTCTGCCAACTGCTAGGAGCTCAATTCTGACTGGCTCAAGGCTGACTCAGTGTTCCATCCTTCTGAGGTTGGTAAAATGAAGACCCAGATTGTTGGGGGCAAAATGAGGACTCTAAACTGCCTAGAGGGCTGTAAAGCAGTATGAAGCAGTATATAAATCTAAGTGCTATTGGCATTGCTACTGATAGATATAGATATAGATGTAGATATAGATATAGATATAGATATAGATATAGATATAGATATAGATATAGATACAGATACGTATATGTATATGTATATGTATATGTATATGTATATGTATATGTATATTTCACTGGCCTGTTGTACACATGCTCCATGTGTGTCATAACACTGCTCTCTGCTACCCCTTCTGGACTGCTGGGAAGGCGTTGGCAGTATTGCCACTGTGAAGTGGTCGGCACTTTGTCACTCTTTTTAGGGGGCACAGACGACCTGACGGCGTGTGAGACCCCCACAGTGTTTCTTGGCAGAGGGTAAGTTATCTGTATGCCAAGGTTGGTTGAGATTGGTGCAGCCGTTGAAGAGTGGATATCACACACACACACACACACACACACACACACACTCACTACACACATGCACACATACATACACACATAATAGATACACATACAGGTAAAATTCCACTTATTTGAACTTTGCAAAATGTAGGAACTGTCTATCTGTCTATCATCTGTCTAACACACAGAGAGACACAGAAAAAACTTTTCTTGAGCAATACATATTATCATATATTGAACTGCCCAATATAAACCTTGTATAGTCATTCTTACAAAGGTATAGATTAATGCGTGGAGTGTGAGGATAGGATTAGCTGCTGTGAATCTTCTGCCTTTATCCATAAATATTATATGTTCAAATTGTGCAGTGCAATCCTGCCCATGTTGTTCTGAAATGAGTCCTATTGAGTGCAATGCAATTTACCACAGATAGAACGGCAACTTCAGATTTCCTATCTGAATTGTTCCTGAATGATAAATTGATCGTGTTTTGTCTAATAGAGGAATGACAGCTTGCGCCACCATTATAAAACATAACAATAATTACGGGAGAGGGAAAAATTATGAATCCTGCTTTCAGACAAAGGAAATGAGGCACAAGATTAGCATAATGATAAAAGACCATTGCATGATAAAGCCATTTTTAGCCAAAGGAGAAAAAAAATACACATTATAAATGCATACACATCAACAAAACCTCAGAGGAAAACATCCTATACTGCTGGAGCCTCCAGTGTTGCATCATTGTCCTTGTAGATTTATCTTTTGATATACATCAGGTTCCTTGCTCAAATGACTTGTTTGGCATTGACATGAAACAACATACCAGTTTTAGAACATTTTCCTTCTCCAGAATGGCTCTATCTCCCCCACCCCCCAAAAATCCTATTTGCCTTTTTTAAAAATAAAAATGATAGGAAGCTAGAACTTCTGGACATGTGGATAGCAATATATTTCCCATGTTCAGGAAAAAAAAAGACAAGCAGATTTTGCATTGCATGGGTGGTTAAGGGAAGGGGTAGGATTCACCTAGGTAAATCAGTGCTGTATAATTGATTCTGGCAGCCATTTAGTGCGTGGTTAAGCTTTCTGACAAAGAGTTAGTTTGGAAGAACACCCAAGGAGGATCTCTACATTTCAAATTGGCCCACCTGCCCCAAATAGGGGAGATCTGTTAATAAAGGGTTAGCTATGCTGAAAATTGCCATATACATGAATCAGCCAATCACAAGGACTGTTGAAGTTCAATATTCCCTCCCTTTTGTTGCAGTTTGTCAACTGCCTAAGTGACACTATAAAAAGCCTTCCCACCTTGCTCTAACTGATTCCTTGACTCATTTGTATTTGTAATTAGTGCTCTTTGCTGTATTGAAAGTGTTGGAATTATTTCAGAGCAGACTTTACTCTGCTATCCCTTAAAACAATTAAATAGGAAACCTTGCAACTAATTGTTGGTCGATGGATCATAATAGAGATGGAGTCAGGAGGCCAAGGCAAACGTTGTCCAGAAGAAGGCAGGTTTATTTACAAACTATATACATTGGTCACGAGGTAGTCAGTCATACTGGAAGGAACAGCAGCAGGAATAGGAAAGCAGGAAGGAACAATGGAATAACTGAACACGAGGCATGGTTTGCCTCCCATATTTATAGAGGTCTACATTAATGATGATTGACACATCACATGAGTACCTTGGGCGGTTGAGATCTGCCTGGTAGCAGACAATCTGTCACCTGTTTGTTAGTGTGGTGTGGCCTGGACCTAGTCGGCCATTTTTAATGCACACAAAGTAAAGACATTTTTATTTAATACCAGAATGAATAAATTCAACAGAAAGAAAGACTATGAGAAATGTTAATCTTTATTAATAACATTTATCAATAAAGAACATTAATCAATGACATCTTCTGTGGGTATTCTGTGCTGCTGAAGCCTGGGCAACGATACCATCCTGTTTAGATCTCAACAAGAGTTCCCAGTGTGGGATGGTCCTCTGCTTCAAAATGGCAGATTTAACCAGGTGATTAAAATGCCACTCCTTTTTAAAGTGTGCTATTTGCATTGTGCATATACAAAGGGATCAGGCCTTGGTCTGCTTACACTCATCTTTTTGAAGTTAGTGGCCATCCATGTGGATGCCCCTGTAGAGCTGAAAGTGTGCTAAAAAGACGAGATGGTTGAGGATTAAGAATCACAGGAGGATATTTGTTTACATTTGAATGCAAATTTGGTCCAATTCATATTTATTATGCAAATTGAAATGTATTGAATATGCTTAAATATATATATTTTTTACAAATAAACAAGAGAGAGATGAACAAGGGAGTTTATATAGATGTGTGTAAAATGCATTTATTAAAAAATGTCTAGCAGTGTCCTGACAGTGTGTATCCTAGGAAAAAAAATCTGTGAATAATTCTAAAAATGTCATGAGTTGATCTGTGGAAACAGGACAGAATGAACTCTAAGGTGGTGGGAAAAAAGAAAACCCACACACATTTGTAATGTGCTTGTTTAAAAGCAAAATATAAAAACTAAGAGAGAACTCTCGTCTTTTTGCTACTAAACTAGAAGGGCTATAATCCGAAATAATGGCAATGGATAAAAAAGTAACGGAATGGAATGGAATGGAACGGAACAGAATGGAATGGAATAGAGTGGGAAGGGACCTTGGCAGTCTTTTAGTCCAGCCCCCTGCTCAAGGAAGAAACGCTATATATAAGAAACCCATTTCAGACAAGTAGCTGTCCAGTCTCTTCTTAAAAACCTCCAGTGATGATGCACCCACAACTTCTGAAGGTAAGCTGTTCCATTGGTTAATTATTCTCACTATTAGGATGTTTCTCTTTAATTCCAACTGCATCTTTCTAAGATTAGTTTCTTGTCCTGGAAAATAAATTGACCCTCTTTTCTTTGTGACAGTCCCTCAAATACTGGAATATTGTTACCATGTCATCCCTAGTCCTTCTTTTCTCCAGATTAGCCAAATCAAATTGTTCAACTCTGTCACAATCCTTGGGTCCTGAGCTTGTCCTCTGGGGTGTTGGCTATTTTTTCCAAATCCCTACTACAATTAGATCGAAGCCAAAACTGCTGGATATGCAAGGAACAGCATGGATATATTGGGGAGTAGTTAAAAGAGGAAAAGATTGAGTATAAATAATAATAAAATGCCCTACAGAAATAGAGTGATTTGTTAACAGTTGATGTGGAATGGAAATTAGTGAAATTCGGTATGCCAACTCCCCAAAAAAGGGATCGGGGAATGAAGGGGACTAAGATTCCATTGTTAACCTTCACAGTGAGCGATTAACCACCATCATGGGACCCCAAAAATGCTGCAGAAAAAGCACATTATTTATCACTGAATGAAGAGTAGCTAACATCGTACAGGATTCTAGAGTTTGGGTAAGTAACCAAAAACCTAACTTAAGGAACAACAGTTGTGGAGACAGCATAAGACCCACTTCTCACATTTGCTTTCTAAGTTGCACAGTCCACACATAGTAATTACAGTCACTTCATTTTCATGTGGAAGCAACCAGCACTGATGTGTAAAACTCGTAAGTTACAACATCAGACAAACACTTGAAAATTAGTGTTTTTTTAATGAAAATTTTGAAATTCTCACCTAGAGATATCTTTCCCACACATGCCTCCCTATGTGAAAATGAGATGGTAAAATTACTCCAGCAAATTTAGCTCTACATGCAAATCAAAGCCTGCTTGTGAAAACAAGGTTTCCAGAAGCCCATCTAATTTACTTTACTGCAATATATTTAGTTATTCATTTACAGTGGTCCCTCTACTTACGAGCTACTCGACAGACGAATTTTTCGAGTTACAAGGGGGAAAAGTGGCCCCGCCC
>JANHFR010005753.1:44686-55064 GCA_032468015.1 Mimophis mahfalensis
CCTAGGCTCTGGAACGAATTAATCCATTTCCAATGCATTCCTATGGGAAACCAATTTTCGACTTACAAATTTTTTAACTTACAAATGTGCATTTGGAATGGATTAAATTCGTAAGTAGAGGGACCACTGTACTTTTTAGTACTACACATTTACTAGTTGTGCTTTTCCCCCCGTTTTCCCGTTTGAATAAGTATTAGTCTTAAATGTTTTATTGGATGCAGTCTAGGCCACTGAGATCTGGGTTGATAACTTGATGCAGCAAAATAGTGCTAAGACTTCTAATTGCTTGTCTGGATTTTTGTAACTCAAATCTATTAGTCTGAGAACAGATTTAAATTATTCTTTCCAATTGCAAGAACATGTTATACATGTTTACAGGATTTCTTTGGACATTTCTTCACTCTTTCAAAGCCTTCAAAATAATTTTCCTTGCTTATCTATTCTCCATTCCTATCCCATGTATGTACTCACTAACAATTATCTTACAGGGTCCAAAGGAAAGATTTCAACCGCTAATCTTGAAAACCAAATTAAATTCTGACTGGAATCATGAAATGTATGTTTGGATAAATATTTGTTTCTATTAAAACAGAGAAATTCTATCTTGATAGCAAAATATGACTTGTGTTTTATCTTTTAAAATATTTTCATTTAGGAGGCAATATTTTTTGTAACTCTACTCTCTTATTTCCCCTTCCTTGCAAAGTTTAAATCTTTCCAATATTCTGAGTGTGAAGATATGCTACCATAGAGTGATAAACCTCTGGTTTGTTATGGCACAATCAAGTCCCTTAGAGTACTGGAAAAAGAGACCTCCTGCTAGGAGCACTAAACAGATGCAATTACCATAGAGCTTCACTCAATTAATTCTATTTGTGCAAAGGGCATGTCAACCAGAAGGTTGGCAGTTTGAGAACCAAGCACCACCTTCTTGCCCCAGCTCCTGCCAACCTAGCAGTTTGAAATCATGCAAATTGTTGTTAGTTGCGAAGTTGTGTCTGACCCATCATGACCCCATGTACAATGTTCCTCCAGGCCTTCCTGTCCTCTACCATCCCCCAGAATCCATTTAAGCTCACACCAACTGCTTCAGTGACTCTATCCAGCCACCTCATTCTCTGTCATCCCCTTCTTCTTTTGCCCTCAATTTTTTTCCAGCATTAGGCTCTTCTCCAGTGAGTCCTTTCTTTTTATGAGGTGCCAAAGTATTTGAGTTTCATCTTCAGGATCTGGCCTTCTGATCAGTCAGGGTTGATCTCCTTTAGGACTGACCAGTTTGATCACCTTGCAGTCCAAGGGACTCACAAGAGTTTTCTCCAGCACCATAGTTCAAAAGCCTCAATTCTTTGACATTTAGCCTTCCTTGTGGTGAAATGCAAGTAGATAAATATGTACCAGTTCATTGCACCCTGACATATAGTTCTTGCATCCTGACATATAGTCTTTATACCCTGGCATATAGTCATGCCATCCACTAGACCTGGGGTAGGCAAACTTGGCTCTTTTATGACTTGTGGACTTGTGAACTCCCAGCATTCCTGAGCTAACATGACTGGAATATGAATTCTGGCAGTTGAAGTCCACAAGTCATAAAAGAGCCAAGTTTGCCTACCCCTGCACTAGACCATGGAAAATGTCCTCAGACAAAGTTGACTCCCTTGGCTAGGATACAGAGATGAATACTACCCCACCCCCCAGAGTCAGACATAACTGGGACAGGGAAACATTCTAGTCAAAATGAGACTCCATGTTTGTAGGTGGAGTGTTAGGGGTGTTAGGATTTGGGATTTGCTCTCTAGCCACAAGCCACCACTGGGGAGCACTGCCCTTGATTGGGCAAAGCAACAGTCAGTCTCCCCCAAAACTCATAGCTTCTGATTACCCCACAATCTAAATAACTGTGCAGATGCAAAAGAAAGGAGGGATACATCAACAGTAGCAGCAGCAAGTGCAGTCTCTTTACAATCACCTTCTCTTGGAAGCCCATCTGATTTCTCCCACTATGTAGATCCACCTTCTCTATAGTGAATATGGTATGAAAACCATGAGGATAATGAAGTAAGTAATAAGTAACTAACTAGTTTGGCTAGATTGACCCAGTTGTTTTATTTGAAATTCTGGGACTGTGATGTATAAAATGACTAATAAATATCTATAGATTTGGCTTCATTGATTTTAGAAGGGAAATTATTACTAAAATCCTCCCTGAATGGAATGCTATGCCTATATGCTTTGTGTGATTCAGGAGCAACATAAAACTTATTAAGTTCTGCATTTCTAGACTCGAGACTAGGAGATCAAAAGCACTTTTCTTTTCTTCATTCTAAGAGCTTGATAGAAGAGAAAAGTTTTCAGCAGAAGGACTAAAGGGCCCTCAACTGGGCAAAATGAATGGTTCGAGCTGGCTGGTGACACACAAACACTGATAAGCCTTTCTCTCAAGATCACTCAACTTCAGGCACATTTAATATCCTCTCTGTAATATTCTCCTCTTTCATACAATCCAGGACTGTCTTCCCTTTGGGCTCATTTGCACATGTTTGTTGTTAAACAAAGCCCTTCCCATGCATGCCATTCAAACAAGTAGAGGATGTGGAATAAACATTACCACACATGGCTGGCAATGTGAGGCATAGTTAGGGTATGTAATTGTGTAGGGGTGTGGAGAGGAAGGAACTATTTGAGATAGTTCCATATCCACCCACTCCCACATTTTTTCAACATCTCAGCATGTTTGTAAGAGGCATGCAAAGAAAAAAACAAGTGAGGAAGGTGCAATACTGCAATAGTTTTAAAAAGAAGAGTGTCCTACTTTGCATTAGGTGCATCATTTATGTGTGTTAGAAATAGAAAAATAGGTATTTTACTTACCCAGAAGGATAACAGATTCTTGTGGGTTAGCCTTCCATCCTTCTGAGATCGGTAAAATGAGGACCCAGATTGTTGGAGGCACTGCAAACTGCTTAGATTGGACTGTAAAGCAGTATATAAGTCTAAGTGATATTGTTGTTGTTATTGTTCAGCTGATCTCTGGGCTATCATCAAGATTTCCAGCAGCATTTTTGCTCAGCTCCCACTAGAAATAACAGCAACTGGACTTAGAAAACTTTGCATAGATAGTATATCCCTATCCTACTACTGAGTCACCTTCCAAAGAAACAGCTGTGGGATTCTTTTGCAGCATAAGTTCTAGATGTGTGGAAATGCAAATCGGCTCCAGCCTGATTCCTGTTGTTCAGTCAGATCACGTGTGAATTTCAGATCGCATTCAAACTGAGATGAATCTTTTGAATCATCACAAATCATTTTGGAGACTTCTAATCTCATCCAACCATTTATTTCAAATTGTTGATCTAATTCAGATATTTGATTTGATTTGAAAAACTAATCTCCTAAGCTAAGTTTCCTACAGCCATAACAAACTAAAGACTAGTCATTTTTTTATTACTAAACTTTTGTGGATCACCATCCACATAATAAGATGCATAGTGCATAATCTTAAGAAAGCAGTGTTATCGGAACATTTCACGCCATTTCTCAGAGATTAAACTGAGTATAAGGTCTCTTATCACTTTCCTTACATTAATCAATAGGTCTGTATGAGATGGCTTTGATTTGCTTGATTGCACCACTGAAGTGTTCCTCTTTCTCAAGGGAAAAAGGCAACACATTTGCCCCCAGAAGGCACTTTGCAGAGACTTGTAGCATACTTGCAGTCTTTTATCTCATCCACATAACTTCCTCCATCACTCACAAAAACAACAAAGAAATTTCCAATAGCTGACTAAATAGCATTGGAAGGGGCTTCTGTGAAGTTCAGGTCTGTAGAATGCCTCTTCAAAATTACACAAGTGCTCAAAAGAAGCTACAGTCAAGGTACGTGAAGTTGAACCAGGGTTGTCTTCTTTTCTTATTACCTCAAAATGAGGGGACACAAAACAGCTTTGAGAAGTTCTCTGGCCTTTTAAAGTGAAGCTCTCATTTGAAGATCTGGGTAGCCCAACTCATCAATTTATGAATATGTGATTGCTATTTTGTTGAAAGTCACCACCCACAGCTAATTCTTACTTGTCTTTTACCTCTCATCATTACCCTTTCCTTCCCCATCAATAGTTACAGTGACTCCCTTTCTTTCTTCCTCCTTCCTTTCCTCCCTTCCCTGATTAAACAGAAAAAAAGTTTTTCATCAAAAAGCACAGTATCAACTGTGAATTTTGGATTCGGTTCCAGAACATGGCTGCCCTGGAAAAAGATGTGGCTCTTTAAAGTGTTGCAGGTAGTGCTACATTCACATTCCAGAGGATCTTTCTGGAATCAGATCCAAAGCTCTACAATGCCAAAAAAAATTCTATTAAATAAAAAGGTTGTTGGCACAATGAAACATTCACAGAAAGCTTTTGGTTGGATATTCTTCTGATCCAATGTATTTACTAAATCATGTTAAGTAGAATACGAACTTTTCTGAAACACATGACTTTGTTTTATTTATCCTAACAAAAAGCAAACACACTCTGTAATAACCATTTAATATGTAGTCCAAAATTATTTAGTTGCTTGGAGACAATAAATACAAAATAATGTAGGTAGTGGCATAATAATCAACAGTAATGAGACTGCCAGCGGACGTTGCAATGGGATCGGTCATGGAGAGCACAGCTCTGTGCTCCCATGCCAAGTTCTCCCCATTGGTGGGCTCTGAAAGGAGCCAAAGCCATCCTGCAGGAGTGGTGAAGCAAAGAGGGGCACCCTGTGATGTTGTGGAGAGCTGCATATCTCCTGCCTGACCCGGGGCTTTTCCCTCTTAGCCATGATGTGGAGAAGAGGCAGCCCCAAGATGGCCACCATGAAGTTGGGACAACTGAGTAACAACTAAGACTGGTGCTGGAGTGGAGAGAGTAAACAATGTCTGGAACTTGGTGAGAGAATTCCTTTTTACTCAAAACTTAACCCCAAAAGGAAAGATCCAGGAGAATTATCGGGTCAGAACTACTTGATAAAGCAGTAAGTGGAAATTTTGAGAGAAAAATATTAGATTGGAAAGAAAAGGTTAAGGGAAGAAATACAAAAGAAAACTTTTTAAAATATGAAAAATTGGATTTTTAAGTTTGGACAGCATTGTTGCAGGCAGGCATTTTAAAACACTGGAACTACTTATTTAAAAAGCTAAATCGGATTTAAATTAAATTGGATTGGAACTGGTTGGTTTTCTGACAACATTGAAATTTAAAGCTGTGAGCGCCACCTGTTGCTGAAAGGAAATATAATATATATTTACAAGTCTGGCAAGATATTTGATATGGAATAAACAATACTTGTGAAGATATTTACTGAGTTATATGCATCTACTCTATGACTACTGGAGATTTAATTGTGAGAATAAGGAAGATGTCTAATTAAAATGACCCCTGAATATAACATACAGGATTGAATGTGTAAAGGGGATTTAAAGAGATTTTGAACAACTTCCTGGACTACTTAAAGAGAACTGATTTTGAAGAACAACTTTAGACTTGAATATATGATTCCTGGACTACTGGATAAGAGTGGGGTCTATTAAAATAAGAAGAGATGCTCCATCAGGGGGAAATGAGTGGAACTTGGGAAGGCATGGTGTCAATGTATACCCCAAGGAGATCAAGAAAATGATACATGGCATAGGTGGAAAACTGGAAAATATAATACAAGGCAATGAGTAAAGGTCAAGATGTCCAAGAAAGGGAGGAGCCAACAGAAAGAATGGAGGAAAAAATAGACCAGATGAACCAGCAAACAAAAGAAGAAGATAAGAAGGAGACAATAATAAAAACAACTATGATTGATGAAATAAAACAAAGGGAAAATATTTTAAGAAATTTAAAAAGAGATCTGAAGATGCAGAAAGATATTTTTGAAATGGAGGCAGGGGCAAGGGTAAATACTTTGAAAACTAGACAGTGGAAGAGGGTAGAGATGGGAGAAATATTTAGATTGAATAGTCAGGATGTGGATGCAGACAAAAATGTAGATTTAAGAGAGGAACATGGGAGGCAATTTAAAAAACAAATAAGAATTAAAATACTAATGTGGATAAGAGATGATGGTTAGGAAGGAAATATTTTTAATATAAGGGTGGCACGATTAAAAGCTAGAATGGAGATAGAAATAAGAAATGGGGAAATATTAGTATATATACTTTTATGCAACAAAATAAAATGGAATAGCATAACTTAACATAAATATGTGTATTAATGTTAGAATGATACTAGCCCAAAGAATGTAATGCATATGATTAAATTACTATTGTTTTTCAACTAAAATGAAAGCAAATAAGAATTAAAGTATCCATGTGGATAAGAGATGAGGGGTAAAAAGGAAAATGTTTTAATATAATGGTGGCATGATCAAAAATTAGAATGGAGATAGAAATAAGAGAGAGGGAGGATTATAAATACACACATTTTGATATGATGAGATGAAAGTAATAATTAGAGGGAAGATAAGAAATTTAATAATGGAATTGTTATGTATGTTTAAACAATATTGTGATTGGCATTAGAAGAATATACTGGAACATTGAATCATTAAATAATGGAAGACTATAATTTAATACAAGTATCTGTATTAGCACTAGATTTACATAAGTTTGATGAATGCAACAGATATGATTAATGTTATTTTTATTTGCACCAAAATGTATAATACCCAGGTGCCACACTGTTCACGCATTGATGTGTGTATGTAGAATAAAACAAAAAACTTGGAACTCAAAACCAATCAACACTAACAATGTCTCACAATCTATTTTCATTTGGATTTATTGGTAGAATTTCTTTGACTACATATCCAAGAGGATGAGCCAGGAGATCTTTCTGTATTGTATCTTCTGTTTGTTGAGAATCATAGAAGTGAATGAAGGATGTGGAGTTCCTCCCACTAGCAGTGTTTCTAGTTGTACTCTTTTCATTACCAGTGTTTCCACACTATCATTTCCTAGCTCAGCCCCTGTATAAATAGTCTGTGGAATCCAGCCCAGATAGATTGAATGCATCTTTCATAAAGCTGAGTAATTTAATTATAAAGATCTAAAGATGAAGTATGCCAGCCATCTCATTGGCAGTAGACTCTGCTGCGTAATTATCCCCATTGCTAAGAAATTGCAACTTATTTCAAGGATGAATTTACTTAAATTCAATTTCTGTCCTTTCCTTCATGTGATGCTCAGATGGGCAAGATAGGAGAGCTTGCTTTTAAACAATGAAAGCTTCTGCTCAGTAAACAGAGGGCCAAATTGATGGGCAGCAGCACTTTATATCTAGTTTTCTTAGACTCTACTTTCCAGCATCCCCTTCCATGATGTAAGAACAGGGCTTTATTCATGCACAGATCTCCTCGACCACTAGATCAATTTCTCTGTTCTGGTTCTCTGTGCCATTGTTTCTCCCTCTCTTTCTTCCTGCTCCAGTTTCTTCTCGTGCCAGCCAAATGCCACTCCAAATGCCTGCTCCAAATCAGAAACACCAACCAGAGTGAACAGCATGTTCTCCCATTGAGGCTCTGCCCACATTGAACAAGAATACCTTGCTTAGGTACTTACACGTGAGTTACCTTAATCTGCCCTGGTATGTTTAAAATAGGAACTAGGAAGGTTCTTTTTCTTCCATCCAATCATGTCCAATTCTCAGAGACTGCTGAACAACCAACCATAAAAACGGACTCATTATTAATTGTGTATTCTCACTATATGCCAAAAATCTAACCCATATTATCAAAAATAAGGCGACTGGCATTTGACATCGTTGCTGGTCAGCCTTTATATGACTATGTAAGTTGTTTGCACCATCCTTAAGTGAACAGAACCTTATCGTCTTATTCACATGATAAACTTGGCTCAGGCAGATTGTGTGGTCTCCGCTCATAAATGGGATCATGGGGAATTTTTCCCTTCAAAGCAGAGCTTACCGAAATTGACAACACATTAACAGGCAGTAGGGTGTGAATGTCTATTCCAACGCATGCTTCACAATGACAGCCGTGATATGATTTCTACTGGACTATTTCACTAGAACCTGTTCAGTGGGTTTAGCATGCATTTGTTTTGGATGAAGAAACTCCCAGATTATTGTTTTTGTCATATTTATTTACTCAGAGAACTTCAGAAAACTGCACTCCTTCAAAGGAATCATTACTGTATTGCAAGGACCAATGGTCTGATGCTGTGGAAGTCAACTTCATATTTTTGTATCTCTCCCCATTGCTGCACCTGCATACATGGACACTGATGAAATGTGAAACTTACTTTGTAAAACATAAGCCTATTTTTGAGGACTGCATTAAAATCAGATTTTTTTTTTTTAAAAAAAAAAAATCAACCAACTATTTGAGCTGAATCAGATACAAGATTTTAAAAGGTTCTGTATTTCACTATATAAAGAGCTGGGGTGGCACAGTGGTTGAATGCGGTATTGCAGGCTAATTCTGCCCACTGCTAGGAATTTGATCTTGACAAGGCTCAATTTTGATTCAGCCTTCCACACTTCTGAGGTTGGTGAAAGAAGAAATCAAAGTAGAATTTTCACTATATTTTGAAATCATCCAAGGGCAACCCCAAGGCATGACTGGCAATGACCGGGAACAGAAATGATAAAGACAAGATAGGAGTTTGCAACAGAAAGAGCAAATTTCAAGGTGGCGTAGATTTCTGTTGAGTCAAGGATGGATGGAAGTTCAGTTCAGCAGTGCTGTAGGGAAACTTTTGCTGAGTTACTTACAGTAATTGAAAAGCTGTGCACGTTCTCCAAAAAGCTGCTTGCCTTCCAGCAGATGTAAACAGGTGTCAGCATTTAGAGTTGAGCCTTTAGCTGAACTTAAAGGGATCTCGCGTTTTAAGATTGCTGCAACCTTTTAAGAACAGAACATTCCAAAAAGAAAACTTTCTGTGGCTGTGATTCATGGGGTGTTGTTTTTGTAACTTAGGATCATGAGGACATCAACTTCAGGAAATAGGGATTTTAATGCAATAGCCCTGGTCCTGAATATTTGTGAAGGTGGACATTTCAGTATTTTCTTTTACAAAGCTTGGGCCATTCATGCATAGGTTTATCCATATAGCAATAGCCATAGCACTTAGACTTATATACTGCTTATCAGGGCTTTCAACCCTCCCTAAGCGGTTTACAGAGTCAGCATATTGCCACCAACAGTCTGGGTCCTCATTTAACCCACCTCAGAAGGATGAAAGGCTGAGTCAACCTTGAGCCTGGTGAGATTTGAACTGCCTAATTGTAGGCAGCTGGCAGCAAAGTGCTACATACAGCACTCTACTCACTGCACCACCACGGCTCTATATCTCCACAATCTATGCAACAGATTATATACACTCTGAAATCCCTCCCCCCTCCCCCTTGCAAAGTATGCATTGATAAAGGAGGGAAGGAGAGAGATGTTTCAAATTTTCATGAAAATGTAGAAATGCTGAGGAATATTTGGAAAGTGTGAAAGACAGAAATGCTGATTTGTGCAATAAGTGAAGATCAGGTCAACCAACTTCAGGTCTCCCTAATGAAATACAAAAAAGGTTTTGCCTGCTCAGATTTCCATAAAGAAATACTCTCTCTTTATCTCTATCTTCTGATGGTTGTAATGTTAATATGGTTCTGCTCTTTGGGTCTGAACTGTGGAAACCTGCTGTAAAAATATTTTAAATAAAAAAGATGATAGTTAGTTAAGGTTTAAAAGCACCAAGTCTAATATATCATGCTGTTTGAAAGCTTTCTTCTGAACACTGCAATTATTAAATGTCCTCTTTTGCTTTAAGTGGATGAATTTCATTAGCATGCTTTACTAGTGCATTGACCTTTTCAGTATTCTGTCATTTGATTGGCTTGTCATGGCACTCCTCCTTGTAGGTGAGGACAGCAGCGTTGTTGAATAGAAACACCAGACAGCAAATCAAAGTGCAACATACTGAAAAGGTCATTGTGGTAAAACATACATGCAACCATTACTCATAGGGCACAGTAGAAATAATTATACTCTATTTCCATATTGGCAAGTTAAAAGTGTACCAAAATATGTAAGGAGCCAAAATCCTCGGATCAGTGTTCAAGCAGATTAGATCAACAAATGTACCTAAGTGAGCTCACCATCCTGAAGCAGTGCAAGAGAACAGATTCAGAACAATATTGTGCATTAGAATGCAAAGATTAAAATGCATATACCCATGGATATCTGGATGATCTAATTTAGTTTGATAATCTTTCATTATTCGGGCTAAGAATGAATGGAATGGAGTGGAGTGGAGTGGAGTGGAGTGGAGTGGAACGGAACGGAACGGAACAGAACAGAACAGAACAGAACAGAACAGAACAGAACAGAACAGAACAGAACAGAATAGAATAGA
>JANHFR010005753.1:64253-75179 GCA_032468015.1 Mimophis mahfalensis
TGCTAAACACATTGTAAGCCGCCCTGAGTCTTCGGAGAAGGGCGGGATATAAATGGGATTAAAATAAAAATAAAAAAAATAAAAATTGTACACCAAGATTCCCTGTAGCGTAAGGCAGCATCAAACTATGGATGATAGAATAGAGTGTCCATGCACAGTCTTGTTTTGCCTCTGATGGCGTGATTCCTTGCCTTGCATTCTTAAAGGACAGTGAAGCTTCCGAAGGGTTTGGGGAGGGTTTTGCAAGGGGAGAAGAAGGCAACTCACTGATGGAAAGCTATTAAGCAAGCAGTTGAGCCAAGGATCTATTCATCCCAAAAGCCTGTGTTTACTACTAATGGGTAATAGAGATGATAACCTTGTAATCCAAAACCATAATGAAATTTGCATATTTGTAATATGCCACTATAAAATGCAAATCTTACAAACACAATGGGAAGGGCAAAGCAGGAGTTCGGCTCAACTCCTAATGCATTCCTTTGGCTTCAGACATTTATCCAAATTGAGCGGTATTTATGTAATGTAAAGTCAAATGAATATGTAATTGGAATGTATATGTATAGCCATTTTCTTCTCAAACCTAAGAACTGTTTATCATAATAGGAAGTAATGCATATTTTGCAGGATAAAAGGTTACTTATTAAAATTCCCTTCCTCCAGTCTTTTGTATGTATAAAAGCTTTATTTACATAGAGATGATGTTTGTATTCTTTTATCAGAGACCTATTCCAAGTTCAAAAGATTTAAAAGATTACCAAAGTAAGACTAAGGAGATTTAAAACAACAAAACAAAACAAAAAATCCCCACAGCACAGTATAAGGGCATGCATTTTCTAGGCATTTAGCCAAAGAATATTAATTTCAATGTTTTCCTCAGTTTCTCACTGTCCCCAACAAAGTATTTTCCTTGATAAGAGAATGAACTCTCCTTTGTAAAACAAACAGGGAACAATATTTGCCATATGAGTTCCCTTTTAGAAAATGTCTTCTCTATGTCTGCCTCCCTGGTGTATTCCTTCCCAATCTTATCTTTTCTTTAGGGAAAGATTTGGCTGCAATCTTATGACACGATACCCATGGGTGCCTGGTAATATCTTCATACCCATTTAAATACACTTTTAAATATACATTTATTCAAATATACATTCCTAAATGGTTCTTAATTAATTTAAAAAGTATTAACTTCAATATGTTTAGAATAAATTTGCATGTTTAATTTTTGTAGCTGAGAACCCCATTGGAGCTTTTGGGAAACGCAGGAACAGGAGGGTATCCATGTGCTGATTTTAACATTGGTATGTAATTCTTCCTGGAGTTCGCAATGCTCAGATTCCATAAGCTTCATTCCCAGTAGCTCAGCCTTAAAATTTATTTCAATATCCAAAGGTGTTTTTTTTTTTTCCATTTAAAGGCCACAATAGGTAGTCCTCAACTTAGGACCACAATTATGATGAGTTGCATCTGATTTTACTAACTTTTTTGCCACAGTTATTAAGTGAATCACTGAGGTTGTTCAGGGAATATTTAACCACTAACCTTGCTTGTTGGAGTCCCTCTGGGGGGGGGGGATTGCAAATGGTGAACATGTAAACCAGGATATGGCAAATATCCTGGGGTTATATGATGTAAGTACAGGCCAGTTGTCAAGCATCTAATTCTGATCATGGGGATGCTGCAATGGTTGTAGATGTGAGGACCAATCATAAGTCTTTTTTTTTTTCTGGCAACTTTGTAACTTTCAATGGTTGTTGAACAAATGGTCATAAGTCAAGAACTACTGATTAATCCACAAAGAAATTCAGTCTGTTTGCATTCCTGATACGGAATAGTAATGAACCTGAGATTTGTATGACTGTTTCCTGTTACATTTGAAACAAGAACAAGAATCTCTCAAATAAAAGTGACAATCAGAGTTGGAAATTGTTAACAAAGCAAGTACTCTTATATAAAGATAAAGGTTCTCCTCGCATATACATGCTAATCATTCCCGACTCTAGAGGGCGGTGCTCATCTCTGTTTCAAAGCCGAAGAGCCAGCGCTGTCTGAAGACGTCTCCATGGTCATGTGGCTGGCATGACTAAACACCGAAGGTGCATGAAACGCTGTTACCTTCCCATCAAAGGTGGTCCCTATTTTTCTACTTGCATTTTTAATGCTTCTGAACTGCTAGGTTGGCAGAAGCTGGGACAAGCAACAGGTGCTCACTCCTTTACACAGTGCTCGGGATTCAAACCACCAAATGCCAACCTTTCTGATTGACAAGCTCAGCTTCTTAGCCACTAAGCCACCGTGTCCCTTAGATATCCCTTATATATCCCTTATATATACTTATATATCCCTTCATTATTTCTATATGTTAATAGCTAAGGTATCCCATTTATGTAAGGACTCACTAGCCCTTGAAATCACAGCCTGAAAAACGGCCTTGATAGTATCTTTCTTTTTTTTCCTGCCATATTTTGATGCCTTCAGTGGGTAGGGCCAGGGCTAAAACTAATGTTGACTTGATTTCATTTATATTTGACTAACATTGCTATCATTTATATTTGACTAACACTACCTGATATGACTAGCCTTCAGTCAGTTAGTTATTTAATTCCTCTCTTCTATCAGATCATAATGAACTATAGAGGCCACCCCAAGAGTTTTGCAGCATGCAGCCCCTGGTCTCAATTTTACATTGAGGCACTAAACAAACTTCCAGTGAGAGAAAGGAGGAAAAATTATTTTTGTCCCCCTCTCAGGTCTCCATTTTGAGAACAGCACCACACTTAAAGCAGTGGCAGTTTTTTTGCAGGCTCTCCCAGAAGTTTGAAAAAAGTCTAGCTGCTTTAATAAATAGCAGAGGGCATATTTCCTGAGAGATAACTCCCCACCCCCCTCAAAATGGTAGTTTTGGCCATGCCATTGAACCCTTCCCCCCCTTTTTTTTCCCTACAATGTGTCCTGCTTGCAATGCATGTAAAAAAGCCACAGGAGCTTTGATCCTCTTGAACATGCCACTGGGTGCTGGGCTCGCTTAAGATCCAAAGCACTTTTTTTTTTTTACTCTTTTTCAAAGGAGCACATATTTAATACACAACCCCAGGAACACAGATACTATTTTTTAGTTTTTGGCTTCATGTTCTTTCTCTGTAAGACCACCCAAAGAAAGGCAGTACCTGCAAAGCAGTGCAGATAAATACCTTATCTCTTACTCTTCTCCCCACACCGAAACAACGTGAAGTTGTGCCGAGATGCTTCAGTAAAGCAGCCTGCTGAATAGCTTCTGAATCCCCTCTAGTGCACCTAATGCTTTTACTGGAAAATATTTTTGAGCTTAGATTTCAGCAGACTCAAGTGAAGCCAAATAAATAGAAATCTATAGATTTTGCTCCTCATCCCTTTACAGGAATAAAATAGCTTTACAAAACCTGGCCTTGAGAAAGGTTGAATGGCTCACCCACCCTCAGACATATCAAGTCTTTTTCACTGTGAGGAGCCGACAATTCTTCCCATTTACAGAATTGATCTCAAAAGACCTGTAGAAACCTCCCCCCCACAAAACTCAAATAAGACATTGGCAGGAACCCCCTTCGGAGCTGCCGTATCGATTGATATCACCAACTTCAATAGCAGGTGCTATGGTAGGAAGGTCAGAAACCTCAGGAGCAGAGCCAAAAGCTAGGTTGGAAACCATCCAGCTTCAGAAGGACCTTAGAGCACAGGAGGAATTTTTTTCTTTTCCCTGCATGAACACAGATCTGAACAAGAATTGTCCACGTGCTCATAGTTTTAAGGCACTTCTCTGCATCCACATTATCCTAGCACTCAGAGAACTAAGTTTGGGGGGGGGGGGGGAGAAAGGCATGCAGTTCTGAAGATGATCCCTCCTTCACTCATCCATAATGCCTTTGAAGTTTTTGTTAAAATATTCCTGATATTTTCAAATTTGGCCCAGATTAAAAACAAAGCTATTCAGAAACTACAAACAAAAAAATGCAGGTAGACCTTTAAAACAAACAAACTAACATTCAGGTGGAGATTTCTCCTGGGCCATGAAAGAGTTAACTAGTAGGCAAGGAAAATAAATGAGATATAGAAGTAAACAAGTTGAAGTTGCAACTAACTTTTGTAACATAAAGCAATTCTGCTTCACATTTCATGCAGCCAGCTGACTACAGTGCACTATCTCCTATGATACACAACTTTATTTCTCCTTTCCCATTTTACCTATTTTCTGCAGTCATTAGCATGCTGAGATAATTGAGGATGCTGACCACAATCTTACATTCTAGAAAATCATTCCAGAAATTCTTCATCAGAGTGACTCTTCCACATTCTTCGTAGCTGTGCAGATTTTGCTATTCATTTTAAACTTAGATTATTCATTTATTTAAGGCTGATAGGCTACCTCATATCAATGTCTCTAGGTGGTGTGCAAAATATGATCAAAATATTATACAAATACAGACTTCTAAGAAGCCCATCTAGAATATCTGCTTTTTCCTTGGAAGATCATTGTTTTTCCCCGAAGGAAGGGAGGAGCTATCAAGAATGACCACCTTCCTTCGAACTTCCTGATAAGAAGGGATGTTCATCAGGTACTCCCTATTCATCATCATAATTTACTTGGGATTGGATGCCTTTGCAGAATCTAGGCTCCAGGCCATATAGAGCTTTACAGTTGATAACTAATACTCAAAGTTCACTGGACAGCTAGTGTGGTTCCTATAACAGCAGAGTTATGCAGTGAGCTTGTGATTGTTCAGTAAGGAGGCAAGCAGCTGCATTCTGTACCAGCTAATTTATGTTATTTTTTTATTGTTGTTTCATGAATTTTCACTTTTAGACTTGGGCTGTTCACCATATTAAACTGTTTTGGAACAACACATGAAGTACTGACAATGATATTTGTAGTCACCCATGTGTGAGAGACAGAGAGTGTGTATAAACATTCCTTTACAGCAATTATGTGAAAGCTTTTTCTCTCACACATTCCTTTCTCTGAGCCAACAGCTAAAAATTTCAAAGTCCAAGTGTAGGAGCCAGAAATAAAAGAGGGCAGGATAATCCTTCCCCCCGCACCTTTTCTTTCTTCTGAGGAGATATGGATCCATCTGGCAAAAGTCTAAAATGAAATGGTCATTTGAAGATGGCTTATTATGTTGAGGATGGGGCCACGGTGGCTCACTTGGGAAGACACTGGGCCTGTGCACCACTGAGGTCAGTGGCTCAATTCCCGTGAGTGAATAAACCATGTAGGGACAAGAAAGGAGCCTCCCCAGATTGCCTACCAGCACTCCCGCGGGTAAAAAATAAAGAATTCTATTCACAGAGGCAGCCAGCCACCTTGATGATCCCTGACCAACATGTGTCATATGCTAAAAAAAAAAAAAAAAGGTTGAGAACAGCAGGAGTGGAGGCCTCAAGTTGCCCATCTTTGATTTAGAAGCTTCTGTGTTAATGTGACAGATGATGATCAAATCTGTGCATTGACACAGAACTCCTAGAATGTTGGGATAAAAAAAGAAGAGACAAAAGAATAGATATTTTGACATGTTGTTTGTGTTCATTTCATAGATGGGGAAGGCATTAAATGTAGAGTGAATTGCAGTACACCAAGAGAAGGTGAGCACAGGCCCTCCTACCTACAGTTGCGCCTGATTTTTGAGCAAGAGCCATGAATCCAAGGGGATCTCCAGATTGTGCTCCAGATCTGTCTGAGGCAGAGCAAACTCAGCCAGAAAGGTTCCTGGCAACATAAGATCCAAACATCCAAATTCACTCAGTAATGTTTGGGTTCAGCCAATGCCTGTTCCCTCCATCCAAGTCCTCACAGCCTTCAGACACTGAGGCAGTTCCAGAAGTTCAGAAATGGGCCCATTTGCAGCCTCCAGAGGACCTCTGGAGCCCAGGGGGAGGCTGTTTTCACCCTCCCAGAGGCTCGAGGAAAGCCTCTGGAGCCCAGGAAGGGAAAAAAAAAAAACAGTCCCACTGCCACGGGGCAGGAGGCCAACTAAGCCACACCCACCATGTCCACGTCCACCCAGCAACTGGGTAGAGAACCTGTTGCTAAAAAATTTTGGAGCCCACCCCTGGATAGGACCTACAGACTAGATCTTGGCCTTTCCTGATTAATGGAGAATGTCACAGAAGTGAGAAAGGAAACCTTCATGTTGTCTACCTGGTGAAGTCTGAGACAGAGTCTCTTCTACATTGTCACCTTATTTATCCCTTGTCATCAAGGACACCCTTGTGGGGAATAGCATGCCCCTGACAACTAAACTACCCTCCTTGTCTCTCATTATTGGGCTTCTGAAAAGCCAAGAAAACACAGGAAGTGTGTTGGAAGTGTGGTTGGGGATGTTGAGGATTTTTCTAGCTGAAGGCTATGTGATAGATATTTTGTGTAATGAATATGTTGATGGTTATATTTTTAACTCCATGTGACCAGTGGATCTAAGCTCCATTCCTTCAGGAAATGAACAGTGTAGAAAGGTTGCAAATTAATATATGATGCTTTTAAGGTACGTCCCATGAGGAGTAGGATGGATCATGTGGTTAAGGTGCTGGGTTGGAGGTTAGCAAGCTCACATTCAAGACCCAAGTGCTGCTTGGTGGCAGAGTGAACTCTTGTCATTCAGTCTAGCTCCTTGACGGGGGTGGGAGCATGGAAGGAGCCCTCCCACATGCATCTCCTGGGCTGTGGTGATGTCACCAGCTAATCCTTTCAACCTGGAAGCACCTTAATGGTGCTTCTGACACTAACAGGATGGGGAAGATAAGCTTATTTTATTGAAACACTTTTAGGTTAGAACTATAGCCTTAGGCATGTCTTCCTAGCTTAGACTGGAAACTGTTATTCACCAGTGCATCACTGCATCTCAAGGGTTGAACTTAGGTAATGCTGAGAGCTGCCTCTCACAGAGTAACTTTGGCTCAGCGCTGAATGTCCTTTGACATTATGATACAACAACAGT
This sequence comes from Mimophis mahfalensis, assembly GCA_032468015.1. Taxonomy (NCBI): domain Eukaryota; kingdom Metazoa; phylum Chordata; class Lepidosauria; order Squamata; genus Mimophis; species Mimophis mahfalensis. The sequence continues at coordinate 71,216 of JANHFR010005753.1, forward strand.
GAAGCTGAAAATGGGATTTCTACTTTTGGCAAGATGGATTAAATTAATCCTGGCAGATCTTGTTTTCAGTTATACCTGATTCATGGCAGTTTTTGCCCTTCAAGGCAATTTCGAACCATCTACCCAGTGAGTAGATTTTTGGAGTCTTTCTGTAGTCTCATGTGGTTAAAAATCAGAATAACTGTACTTTTTCTTTTCTAGCAAACTGGCATACATTTTGCAGATAAAGTAGAGATTTATGAGAATTAAAGCACATCAAACTTCTTAGAAATTGTTGAGTCATTTTCAATTGCACAGATTTAACATGAAGTATCTTAAAATATGATGAGAATAATTAAATATGTAGTAATAGTAGTTTCACTAGCAGGATCACCAAATGTTCAATTTCAGGTAAATTGAAAAAAATAAAATAAAAATAAAGGGGTGATTTAAAAAAATGGTAAGGATGAGTGGGATTTATTTATTTTCAGGACTTATATGATGACTTATCTCATATAATCATTTTAGATAGGTCAAAACCATAAATCCATAAAAGTAAGATAACAATCAAATACCTTTTGCCTGAGACCAGAAACACATACTTACAGCTCAGCAATGCTTGGGGGGAAAGCCAGGTTTTCATGACCCTTCAGAAGACAAAAGTGTAGGGACCTCTGTAATTGGGAGGCTGTTACAAAGGGCTGGGGCAGCCACCAAGAAGGCATACCTGTGAGGTTCCATTAGGTGGCAACATTCAGTGGAGGGGACCTTGAGCATTCTTACTGTTAATTTTTTAGGGATCGTAGGCTAAATCCCACAACACCATTAACAACGCATTAGGTACCTTGCACAAGAGAGTTGGTAGTGATAGATTGATGTATCCCAGTTCCAAAACATCAGACAATCTTGTAGAGCTAAAGTCTGTTTTATTTACAAATATTCACAGAAGCCACGAGGTGACCAAGCATACAGAAAGAAAACCAAAAGTAGTACATGCAGAGGATACACAAGTAGCAGGAGTAGTTTCTATACAGAGTGAAAGATTCAGCAAGCGCCCTCTAGGGCAGTTGGTCAACCTTTTATAGTCTAACACTTAACTATGATTGACAGGTCATGAGACTGTCTTGTGACTAGAGTAGTTGGGCTTGCACCTGCCGGTGCCAGACTCTCTGTCTCCGAGCTGTTAGTGTGGTGTGGCCTAAAACACTGTTGGCCATTTTAAGTGCACCTAACAGCATACAAGAATTATTGTTTCTTTAATGTGAGAATGTAAAAATATTAACACTTACCCTATCTTACCTAGCAGAATGGGCAGACACCCTCGGGAAGAGGTGGTCCCACAAGTAGGCAAACACATGATTAATTTGTACTTCTGTTGAATGCAGAAGTATAATGAAATAACTAACAGAAATACAGAATAAATGAAAGGATAAATGAAATAATCCAGATGCTATACCCATGAATGCAGCTCAGAAAATCCTGTTACATGATATCCCAGGGCACTGGTGTGAAGTACTGTACTGAAGGTGAGCCTTAGAAACAAAATAGAGAGGATCTCTCAATTCCAACAAGAATGCTGATATTGGAGTTACTGAAGGTAATCTAAAACAGGGGCTACCAGGCTGTAGCCCATTCGGAACTGGGCCATGCAAGCAGTGGGCTGTTGCACAAGTTGAACTGCGCATTTATGCACATGCATGCTGGCCCACTGCTTGCACAAGTTGAGTTGTGTGCACATATGCTCTGGCCTGCTGCTCACATGGCCCAGGTCCCTCTCCCCGACACACACCGCCAGGCCACCAAACTGCAAGGGTTGGGGACCATTGGTCTAAAAGGTAGGATGACTCTGATTTCATGAGCAGATCTGTCCAGTCACTAAATTTCAATCTCCCTTCCTTACCAGCAAATCAACTTTTCATTATGGCCTAAAACTGGGGATGGCCCTGTTCAAACCCTTCCCATTTACCGAGCGGAAATCTGAATTCGATCTCCATTGCCTCATTCTGCCTGGGGGCGACTCTAACTCTGTTATATCCCTTGACTTCCAGTTTACCTCTGGTAAATTTTCTGTTTGATCTTGTGTTCTTAATATAAAATATAAAGCTTCTTTGATGGCCCTTCTTTCATTGAGATATAGGTTTGCCATCTCAGTGGAAACTAGGATTAATTTCCCAAGTAGCCCTGCAGTATAATTGTTCCTCCTAAGTGGAAAGACAGCTTAAAGCTACAGCAATAAATCTATAGCTGTTCCAACAGTGATGGGGTTCAAATTACAGTGTGAGCTGATAATGAGGAAATGCTGCCATCTGCAATGATGTCTACTTCAGGCCAATGGTGGTTCTTGCAAGAGAGAAAAAAATAGATAGGTGCTAATGCATAGATACACAAGGATGGTCAAATAACCCCAGAACAGAATCAGAGAGATTCGGATGCCACTAGGTCTAGGCCACTCTTATTAGGTCTTGATAATGTAGTATTGTGTGCAACAGAGTTTCTGCTCAGTTTGCCATTCATCTCGGCTGAAAAGAAGCTGAACATGCAGGAAATGGGTCCCATCAATCAAGCAGTGCAAAAAGCACAATAAATGCATCATCGTTATGTGAAAAATATTCAGAAGCATGACTGGGTTGAAGATGGTGCTTCCATTATCAATGATGGACAGCGTATCATCCTGCTCTCTGCATCCCAAACAATTTGATTTCTTTTCTATATTCACACTATGACAGCTGTAATGACAAATATCTATGTATCCCAGGTGTCACCTGAAATTCTCTTCTACTTAAAATACCTGGAATCTGACAAAGACATTTGGCCCAGATTCCTGTCTTTCATGGCTCCTCCAGTGCAGATTAGGAGAGATGAATGCTACAGATGACACACTTCTTATATTCTGCATCTTGTTTAACATTCATTGGCAAGCAGCACTAAGGTACATATGTGTTACCCAAACTATCCAACCGATGGGCATTCTGCCACACACTCTACCATTTCCTTACCATTCAGAGCCAGGGTGTCACATTGGATGCAATATTGCAGGCTAATTCTCATGACTGCCGACTGCCATCATTTCAGCAGTTCGAATCTCACCAGCTCAAGGTTGACTCAGCCTTCCATCTTTCTGAAGTCGGTAAAATGAGGACAGTTGTTGGGGGCAAACCACTTAGAAGGGTCTTTAAAGCACTGTGAAGCAGCATATAAATCTAAGTGCTATTGCTATCTTTCCCCCAAAACATGCAAAATACTATTGAAAGTAAAGAAACAATATCCTGTAAAGCAGGTAAGTGAACTTGAAATGTCACTTTGCCAAGTTTAAGGCACCCATTTCAGTTTTAGAAAATCTCCAAGGCACCTTCAAATTAGCCTAAGTTCTTAGAAGGATTTGAACATTTTGCCCGCTCTCACTGAAAACTGTTGAAAACTGTTTTCAATCTCTGAATAATAAGAAGGTATATTCAGAATGTTAAGATGAGATAAACCACCTCAGAAAGATTGGATGAAAAGCTAGAAACAAATTCTGTGTTGTTCTGACACTTGAGAAATGTTATCCTAAATAAGATCCCATAACATCTGGACTCCATTTTTTTTTTTTACTGCCTTACAGCTTTTTATGGTGTTTTTTTTTTAATTCATAAAACTACTTGGAGGGTTCCTTATAATTTATTATTTGTCTTTAGTTTCTCAAGTAGTAGCTATAGGCTCCACTGTTACTGGAGTTAATTTGAAAGTTTGTTTTTATTCCAAGATTCCCATCCCATTCCAAGATTCACTGGGGGAAAAACTCTGGTTACCTGAGGGCCAAATACCAGCCTAGAAGCCTTTAAGTGCAGCATCCCTTCATCTCTTCTCCATTAAAAGTTGATTAATAAAATGTTTTCTCTTTGTCCATTGTCCTGCATATTCCCATTAATTAGAGACCTTGGTGGAGCAGGCTGCAAGGACTTAGCCTAGCAAGCCAGCTGCCTGTAATTAGGCATGTTCGAATCTC
>JANHFR010005756.1:40650-51626 GCA_032468015.1 Mimophis mahfalensis
AAGAAAGAAAGAAAGAAAGAAAGAAAGAAAGAAAGAAAGAAAGAAAGAAAGAAAGAAAGAAAGAAAGAAAGAAAGGCAAGCGGATGTCTTGCAGCATTGTAGGGCCACTAAATAGCCATCTGTGATCTCGTGGCGATTTTAAAAGGCGAAGGGAAGGCACGGAAAGTTTTGCGTCCTACAGCACATGGCCTGAACGGGAGGCGAAATTCCGAGGGAAGTTGCGCTTTTTCCCCACCCCCGCCGCCGCTCCGTCCTCGGGTCGAGGCCCGCGGGCTGCAGGCGACCCCTTTGGAGCCCGAGGAAAGTGTCCTGGCTGAGGTACTTCGGACCCCGACCAGGCAGCGGGCAATTCCCTGCTCTAACGGGAAGGGGGGGGGGGTCAAACCCAAGCCTAGTCTGGGTTTAAAGTCTGCCCTATTTTTCCAAGCCCCGTGGCCCTTACTCCAGTCCCTTCCCAAAGGGCGCCCCAGGAGGGTTGATCGCGTTGATGGGCCAAGGATCAAAGTTCCCAAATTGTCAGCCCATGTTCCCCGCCGACTACGCAAGGCAGCTGGCGATTCCCTATGGGAGGGATTATTGGGGTAAAATCAAGCGGAGCGGTCATTTCAGACTAAAGTTCCACTGGTCGTTCAAGATCACCTTTGGAAGGAGAATATTTTTTTAAAAATTACATGCACCTTAAGATAATTTGTTATGGTCGCTCGTTTATGCCTTACAACTAGAAGGAAAACAGGGGAAGCAGTTAACACTTCGTAAAGTATTAAGCTGTTTGAAATCATTGTCACTTGCTGGGTAATATACAAATATTGAGGAAATCAGCTGTAAGCAGCTGGATATACAGCCAGTATCAAGTGTGCAGAGTGGGGAATGGAGCATATCTTGCCACTAACTTCCCCCTTAACCACTCCTGTTTTGGAAATAAAATAGGAATAGGTCTAAATAGGATTCTTTTTTCTCATTGAAATGGCAGAAATTCTCCTGAGAAAGTCTGAAGGCTTTCCAGAGAGGCCATTTGAAACCAGCAAGGGTCTTGTGACACTTTAAACACTAACGAATGTTGTCGTTGGTGTTGAAGGTGCCCCAACTTTTGTTTATGAGGAAGATCGTGCTGATATTTAAAAAACCAAGAGGCCTTGATTTCAGTGGAAACCAAATTTACTGCTCGTTTTCCTACCGGAGTTATTTGAATGACTTCGGTTTATTCATATCTGTGAGAGGCATTGTGCTCAGGCCCACCATAGTCTAGATAGGTGAATGAACAGAAGTTTAGCTTAGTCCCAATATAGGTAGGGAAAGCAACTTTAAGGTTTTTGATAGCAGCACTTTTATTGGATTAAATCCAAATTCTGCCAAATGAATCAGGAGATACATTTAGCTGTTCATTCTCCAGACCAAGGAAGGGGAGAAAATACCGTCCTAGCCCGTTTCTAAATCATCCCAGTCCACCCCCACCCACCTCCCCATCACATTTCCAAATCCCCGTCCATACAGAAAGATGATTGATAAATATCAGAAACTCAAGCGCAGATGGACACTACACATTCTAGTATGACAAAAGTTGATTGTATGAAATAAATTTTACTAAGCGGTTAAAGCCATGATGTAGAAAAATACATTTTAAACCTCCAAACTCAATAAATCAACAAGGAACCAAAAGAATTAAAATATATATTTTTAAAAGAACCTTTTTCTGTAATAGTGCGTTAAGTATTTAGTAGTAGATATAGAGATATATAGTCGCTACAACAAGGGGAGGGGGCCTGAAACGGTCTTACAATCAGAGCTCGCGTCATAACAAAACTCAAAAATGCCTGAGGCGTTCACAATATAATTTGTTCGTTGTTGTTTTCAAGCCAAAACAAACTGAAATGACCCGGATGGAAAACACAACACTGCGAGAGAGGCCAAGAGGGAAGGGATGCGTAAAATCTACGGGCAACACCGAAGGCGGAAAACGTGGCTCCCCCTGGCCAGGCCCGGAGGGGCGATTCCAAAGAGAAAAGGCCGGCCGAAATGCGAGGGCGCCTGGATAGCACTGGAGAGGTGCACGGGATCCTTTGTAGCGCGCGGTGGCCCTAAATCTCTGGGGAGGGCTCGAAGATAACACGGTGCGAATTTTGGGGGTGTCCCTCGGATTATTTCGTGCCTTACTAGAAAACGAGTCCATCAAGGCGAACGGCCCCGTCTGGATAGCATCTCCCTGATGAACTGGTTTTCTGGCGGCAAAGCATTTCTTTCTGTTCCTCCCAGCCCTAGTTACAGTGGCGCCGTCCGCTGTGTTGCGCGGAAGCGAGAGAACCAATTTATTTGTCTTGAAGCCTGGATTGCGTCAATCCAAACTCAAAGAGGCTGAGGAAGGGATACTTCTCCCGTTCCTTAAGGGTTGCTTTCTAACTTCTGCAGTTATTTCTGGAAGAGGAAATTATGAATAGGTGCGTATGTGCACACGCACTTAGAAGCCAACCTACTCTTATGGTTTGGAGGAAGGGCTTCCCCCACCGTATCCTTCCTTGAAAAACGCATTTGGGTACATTTTCTCTTGCTCACTGAACGGGAGCAGCTACAGTACTGTACTGTACTGAGCCCTAAATCTTTAAGCGGGCTAGAATGGGCTAGTTCTCTCATAGTTTTTAAGTAGCAGGAAGATCTGCTGACTAGGAGGAGGAGGGTCCAAAAAAAAGACCAAAAACCAAAAACCTAGAGGGCAGCAGGCTGGTTGGTGCTGCCTATTGTGCAGCCCGGAGTAAGCTCACTCTTTTGGGGGGGGGAGTGTGCAGACTGATTCTTAGGCAGCAAGGCAATACCTTCTCTAACCCGAGATGGGGAGGGGGGTAATGGCCAAGAGCTTTTCGGGAAAGACTCCCAGGGCCAGCGATGCTCTCTGTTCAAGAGCATCCTAAAGCCCTTGGAAAAGAGTATTTTTTGTGACTGTACATTATCAAGTGGAGAACAGTTATTCTTTCAGCCCTGTCATAAATAAAAAATACTTTCCTTTATTTTCCTTTACAAAAATAGGAATCATATTCAAAGCAATGATTGTCTCCCTCTTTCTATCTCTTCTATTTTATACAAAAACATAAGCTTAGAGGAATGCCCTCCATTTTTTGTGCAAAGCTAACCACTAAAGGACTATTAGTCTGCTCTGTTCGCTACCCCAGAGTTTTACCCAAACCACTACCTTTCAAACAGTAAGGTAGCTGTCTGGGGATGATAGGAGTTGTAATCAAGCACATTGGAAGAGAATCTGGTTGGGGAAAGTTCTATCACTAACGCATTCTTATCCAATATTTATTTATTATTTTATATCTATTTATTTAAAGGGTTGGTCCACAAAGTAGATCTGTGCGTTTCTCTAGTGCTTACTCTTAATTTAATTTTTTGTACAAAAGAAAAACAATATTATTATCAAAATAGTCATTTAATGGCTTTACTTCATACATAAATACATGTTTAGATAACATAGGAGAGTGGTGATTGATCAGTCAGTTTGGAAATGACTGGGGGAGGGGTGGTCCTCTCTCAGATTTTTTTTTCCCCAGGGGGACTCTTGTGTACACAGGAGTGGTTGGGAGCTCATCGCTACAAATAAGCTACTCGCCGTCCTTTATTTTTAACTCTTTGTTTATACCTTTTACCCAGGACTGCTGCCAAGTATTTCTTGACAGCCATTTGTTTTCTGTAGCGGCTGTAACTGTCTGTGAATATGCCATCCGAGTGCCTTTTGGACAGGGGTTCTGAGTCATCCTCCAGGCTGCTGGCCCCACTGCAAGACAAAGAAAAGCAAACCATGGTTGGTGTAACTTCAGGATCACAGACAGCGCCAGTAGAAGCAGAAGCGAAGTCTCTGGGGAGGGCAAAGAAGAAGAAGGAACATCTACAGAGTGGGAACATCTGACAGTTGCTTTCAATGCAAATGGCAATGACTAAGATCCCAATAGCTGGGTTCTGGAGAGGCATTTTTCACACCTGTGTGGATTGTTTAAGCTGTTTCTTGAACTCTGAATCTTTTATTAACAAGATCCTTTTAACGTTTGATCAGCTTGCTTCCTTTGCATTTTAGGTTGCAATCCTGAGGATCAACACCCCCTCTCTTTCTTCCAGGCCAAATGTCCAAACCTCCTCCCAGAAGCTTTGCCTGCCTTGATGCCCCCCCCCTTCCCTTTTTTATTTCTTTTTAATAACCTAAGGATGTTTTTCAATCATTATCTGTCTTCATTCAAACATTTCCCAAAGAATTTGGGCTGGGTGCGGATTGGAGTGTTGGTTTTTTCCTTCTTTTGTGTGGTTGCTTGGTGAAAGCAACACATAAAAGCAACACGTAGATTGTGAGGTAGAAGCAAAAGGAATCAGTGGTAGACTCTTCCTTGAGGAGGAGACAAAGGATTTCTCTAAACATGCTGCGGAAGTTGAAGACTGATCACAATGCAAGCCAGCAGTCGGGAGACCAGCTCGTCACATTCTGCATTATTCATGAATAAATTGTGTAATCCATTCCCCCCTTCATTAAAATGTTGCCTTCTGCTGATGGATGCAGTGGCACATATGAGCATGCTGCGCTCATATTGGCCTGGGAGATTTGATTTCAAACCACTAAGACTGGGAGGTTCTATTCCCAAGTCCTCCTCTTGTCCTATCCATTTAATTTTCACGCCATGAAATTCTTGATAACTCTGTACCTGGATCAATGGCAATGTGATCTTTTCTTCCTCTGAGACAGAGACCTTTAGCATTGATTCATCACTGAGTGGGTTGGGTCAGCAGGGGCAGCATCCATAAAGGACTGAAGTGGACAGTAACTGAGGCTGTTTTATCAGCTGAGCTTTTCATGCAGTCAGTCTGAAGAGGTGATGCCAATATTAAACAGCATTTAGGGATAATAGTGGCACAGTTCGGAATTGCAAATCAGAGAACTTAGTTCAACTGATTGTAATGACCCTTCCAAAATACACAAACAATAGATTGCATGCCGAGGATATTCAGATTGGTATCCCAAGCTAACAATAAAAGGTTATGGCGTCTGTGGGGGAGCGGGAGGACTGTTAAATATTGTTCTGAATTTGGCATCCATACTTTGTAAAGGAGAAAAAGAGCAAGGAGTTTATTGGCCAAGGAAGCAATATTTTACAAAAGACCTGACTTTTGCATTCAAATCAATACTCCTGCCAAATTTGTCCAAAAAGAAATTCCATTGAGTCCAAATGAGGGAAATCTATTTCCATAAAAATACATTTTGGATTACAACCCTACAGTCCAAGTCTTGGACATGGCACAATAGCATCCAGGATGAATCAAGCTATTGGACCACAGGCCAGCTAGGAGGCTGGCAACTCAAGGCAAAAATTCGTGTGTAAGAATGAATCAATGTGGGTAGTACATAGATTAAGTATTCTGATGCACAATGCGTTTTTCATTTCTTCCATCAAAGACATGGGGCTGCAAGAAATTCAAGCACATGCCCATTGGAAAGAAAGTCCATTTTGCTTAAAGTACACATCTTCAGGAGGAAGAGAGGAGGAGAGCTACACTGCTGAGCATCTAATAATATGTTAATGGTGTTTAATACATTTAGCAACCGTGAGGGTGGGGTTGTCATTAAGCCTTGTTTCTTTAAAAGCTGATTGTTTTGCCCTTAACACAAGCACAAGCAAACAAGAATCTGTAGACAAGAGATAACATCTTACCCCACCCGCTTGGCCATCAGAGAATGCAGATACTTCCTTGCGGATAACTGGCCCAGCACTTTTCTGTAGGCTTTGTTAAGTATCCCATCTGCATGCCTAAAAGGGGGAAGTGAAAACAGCACAGATTAATAAGCAACAAGGGGTCAATTCCCATAGACACCGTGGACATCCTCTCTCCCCGCCCCCTGCAAGCCGATAAGCCACCGAAAAGCAGGGAAAGACCCCTGGGAGGGCACAGGCATCAGTCTGGCCTCTACTTCTCCTTGGTATTCCCCAGGGAGACCGGGCCGCGCCTGTCTTGGCAGCGGCGTCTGGCTGTCAAGACCAGCTGCCTCTTTCCCCCCACCCCCCTCCGCCCCCACGGTAGGCTTCAAAGGCTGGATGAAGTAAGCTGGTGGCTGCAAACTCCCGATTCTCGCTTTTCCAAGGTGGAGGAGAAGCGGTAAGTCTGATTTCGTCTGCCTTGATGTATTGAGCAACCCTTCCCCTTTGCTTGTTCGCCTCTGCCTCTGGGGACGCCAGTTGATTCGGCTCTGTCTTCCCCCGCTCCTTCAAGACAAAGCTCGGAAGCGCAAGGGAAATCCGCCCGCCACACCCACAGATGTGGGCTGAGATGAGTTGCCACCAGCAGCCCTGGACCACTGGTCCCGGGCGCCCCATCATTCAAAATATACAAATGCAACATCGAATCACCTTTTGTCCGGCGGGTAATACAAAGTGTACATGTCGTCCAGCATGGAGGAAGGGTCGGCTATACTGAGAGGTTCGCTGTCAAAGGCATAGTCCGAAAGAGTGTTGCCCTCTTCGTCGTACATTTCATCTTCCAGCCTACTGAAAGAGAGAACAGACGCGCAAGCGCCGCCTTAATTTGTGGGGGGGATGCAGCGGAGGGGCAGTTTGGGAAGGGGACGGATGACAGTCGGCAAGCAGACGAATTTCCACCCGCCACCTCTGACTGCTTAAGGGAGGTGTTCCCGGGAAAAGAGAATGGCACCGCCACCCCTACTACACACCTGCTGGCGGCCGCAGAAGCCCATCCCGACAACCTCCGAAGGAGAGAAACGATAGTTCCCTGCACAAACTGGGAATTTGAATTCGTTTGCCCAGCTAACTCTGGGACGATTGCCCATCTTTTGGGAAGAAGGGCCAGGGTAGAAAGATAAAAACTCAGCCTAAACCTGAGCCAGCGCCTCTTCGTAGCCTAGCGCTTTGTATCAGCCTTCCCCGCTCAGCCTGCCAACAGACCCCTTCTGCAAGGGGACAGAGGCGGATCTGAGAGACCAACGCACTTTTGGGGCAGGGACGGATTTTTTTCCCCTCAGGTCCAAAGACGCTCATTCCCGCTCCCGACCCAGATGCCGACTGACCCGCGCTGCTTTCACTTAACCTGCGGGTGTATTTCTTAGCCCTGCCGGACAATGGAAACCCAAAAGAGGAGAAACGGGGCCTTGGCCGCCAACCCTGGAATTGAAAGGGCAACGGAGACACGGGATCCATCGGGTTGTCCCGGAACACCGAAGCTTGTCACGGAACAAAGAAATGCAGACAGCGTGGCTGCTCCCGGCGGACTTGCACTTTCTGGGAAACAACAAGGTTGTTCCCTTCCGCCCACCAGCCTCCCACGGCAAGGAAATTCTCTCGGGCGCCTCTGAGCGTTTCTGGGCGAGGCAGAGAGACGCAGGATCCCAACACTGAAATCACTGCCTGGGGGACACTGCCATTGTAGAGCTTCTTTCCTTCCTACCTGAGTGCATCCACACATTCGCCCTCCCATACACTGAGGACCCTTTCCGCCTCCTTGTAGCCTTCCCTTCCTCCCCTTACACACACACGCACACACACACACGCTCCACCTCCTGTTCCCTCCTCCGTTTCCCTGCTTTTAGGTCATTGTGCATCGCCGGCAGTTATTTTCGTCGGCGGAGCTCTGGCAGGAGCGATCAATAATAGATGCTCCTCAAGTGGTTCGCGGCTGCTAATTCAGGCGTTTGAAGCCTGGCGTCGCCCTCTGAGCCAAGAAGGGAAGGGATGTCTCTCACCCGGCTCAGGCCGCTGCTTTCCAACCCACCCACCCACACCCACACTCCATCCCATCCAGGTGGGATATTCGGGGAGGGGGAAAAGGAGAAGCGCGGATAACCGTCCCGAGAACCAAGTGGGTGTGGACAACGCTGGTTCGTTTCAGGACAATCTCGGAGTCTGCGCAACAGCGCAATTTGCGCTGTTTGGCCGCTCTTTCTGCTATTGCCAAGAGTGCGCCGCAGTCCCCCTTTCCCGTGGGAGGGAAAGCCTGTTTTTGTCCCCAGGATTGGTGGAGGAAAAACCCCAACTCCCCCGCCCCTTCTTTCCCCCCGCAGAGGCGCCTCCCAATTTGTCTGGACTAGAATCCAGCAGTGCCTTGAACTTCTTAAAGCTTCCCTAAAGAGCTTCGCAACTCTCAGTGCGGGGAGGAAGCAGAGTGCGGGCCTTTTTCCTCCCCAGAAGCAACGCTTAGGGCGGCCTTCCTTGACAAAAGATGGTTTCCTTCAAGTAGTTTTGGAGGTTTTCTAAAATGTTCCAATTAGGTCCTCATTCTGTCCCTTGCCAAGTCTTCATTTGATTCATTTGGGCTCCAGCTAGCAATTCATGTAGACTGCCCCTGAATAAGGAGGTGTTATTCAGTGAAATAGCTATTTCTTTTTATTTTGTGCAAGAAATCTATATAAATCTTATTCGATCTCCTCTGGTCTCTATTTTATTTTGGTTTTCTCTTATTTATTTATTATTTTATTTATTTATTTATTATTTATTTATTTATTTATTTATTTATTTATTTATTTATTCGATTTATAGGCCGTCCTTCTCACAAAGACTCAGGGCGGCTTACATCAGTCAGAATAGTTACAATACAGCTTATAATTTGTTTAAGTTATTTAGAGCCTAGTAAGTTCATTTATTATTAAATATTAAATAAATTCATTAAATAAATTCATTCAATTATGCTTGGAAGTCACCAAATTTTTGATATTAAGAAGTGCAAGGGGGATACACAACAATCATCCTTAATTGACCTCCACTGTGGGTTGTGAAATAAATCTTGTGGCACTATAACAATAACTGGATACCCATATTACATCCTTCTGTGCAGCTTTGGGACCAGTCTGGCAAACCAGTCGGAGTTTAGAATTAATGGTATGAAATCTTCAAAGTAATGTGGGTTTTCTTATTCAATAGACTATTGTAAATTTGTTTTAAAGGGTTGGTTGATTTGGAATTTATTACTAAACAAATACATTTAAATTTTGGAAAGAAAGTGACTTTAGGGAGGTAGTTAAACAACAGTCCTAGAAGATATTATAGGAGAATCATGTGCTTCTAAAGGCATGTTGGTGTAAACCTTTTGGGTTTTTTCCTGGGAGTTCCAGAAACAAATTACACAAGAAAAAAATAACTGACGTGCCTGAGAAGAAGGAGGAGTCTAACAATCTTCCTACATTTCCTTACAATGACAGGAAATGAGGTAAGAAACCAGCTGTCTAATGAACTGAAAGTCACTGACGATCAGATAACTCCATTCTGAGACTCTGTGTTAGCCAATGTTTCAAATCTTAAAAGAAAGTCAGCAGACAGCATTAGCCAACCAATGCTGCCGTTTGGAAAAGATTTGATCCTATATCATGTACTGCTTGACTTCAGTCTGAGCTACACTTCAGTTAATCTAAATTTCATAGAATTAAAAATGGTGGCTGCTACACAATTAAGACATCAATCTCAGCTTCCGCAGTTTTATTACTAATTACAGAAATGTTTTGCCACTACTTTTTCTGAGACAGGTTTCCAGTTTCCCATGCTAACCTACATCCCTGGGATGACCAGGATCAATCCTCTTTCAAATTAGCCAATTTACAGACATCTACTGAAATAAATAGACATTAATCGGGTAAATCAGATGATTTGGCAATTCTCTGGAAAACTATCATGTACAAAAGGAATCATTTCATTGTGTATTAGATATGATTCCAAACCTTGATTCATAGTACCAGCAATGTAACAGAGGATGCAGTGTTTTAACTGCAGCCAAATACCTTCCTCTAGTAACTTCTTTAATGCCTACCAGACAAGATAATAGGCTAGGGGCAACCAAATTCCAGATCAGAAATAGAGTTCTAGTGTATATATGTATAAGTATGTCCTGGAATCTACATGGATATTTACATAGTTTTATTGTAAGGCTGCTAAGGAACACATTGATCTAAGAGTAATATTTATTAAACGTTTTAGGCTAACTTCGGGAATATTATGTACATACCCAGATTTAGAAATAAATTCCATTGGTATGGCTGGCACTTATTTCTGAGTAAGCATGGCCATCATTAATGCCTAGCATTAATAAGAATGTCTACATCTTTTTCTTCCTGTTGGAGATAAGCTCAAAGATATGTAAGTAACATTTACAAAGGCTTTTTATCCATTGTGATCCTAAACATGCACCTAGAGAGTATTATTCTAGAATTATTTAGGACACTAACCTGAAAAGGGGAAGCCACTGACTTTGTGGTTCAGTCAGGGATTCCCAAGAGATTGAGATAGAAAAGCCTATATCTTGCCAATTGGGGCAAGATGTAAGAGAAGGAAGTTTCCACTGAGCAATTAATTAAGCAAAACACACGCACGCACATACATACATATGCACTCAAGCACGCACGCGCGTTTTCTTCTTCCCTCTCTTACACACGCTTATGTACACACCCCGGCCAAAATACCGTAACCTCGCAAGTTTTCCTGGCCGTTCCTTTCTCCTAAGCGCCTAAGAATTGCAGCCGGTCTTGAGTCTAAGAGTCCCCGTGGACTTCTACTCCAGGCAGGACATAGAAGTGGAAGAACAGGGCGATGGCCCCTCTGCGATCTCAATTCTTCCAGCAGAAGTTGCCCTCCCCCTTTGCCAGATGTGGCGAAGTCGCCTTGGGCAGGGGACTAAATTCGCGAGCCTTAACCTGGACAGCTCCGAGCGAGAGGGCTGAATCGCAAAGGAGCAGACGAGCAAGAGGCGCCGGGCGGCGCCGACAGCCAAGGCTGGACTCTGGCTAGGGGGCGGGGAAGGGAGAATAGGGCACTTACCTCAGCGCGGGGTACTGAAGTCCAGCAGCAGCAGCGGCGGCAGCAGGTGAGCAGTAGACGCTGCAGTGCATAATCAGCCCATAAAGCAGCAGGGCGAGAAACGCTTTGCTGCACATCGCCACTCTGAGAAGGAAGGAAGGAAGGAAGGAAGGAAGGAAGGAAGGAAGGAAGGAAGGAAGGAAGGAAGGAAGGAAGGAA
>JANHFR010005761.1:14839-24902 GCA_032468015.1 Mimophis mahfalensis
TTGAAAGCATGTAAAAATGCAAGTAGAAAAATAGGGACCACCTTTGGTGGGAAGGTAACAGCATTCCATGCACCTTCAGTGTTTAGTCATGCCGGCCACATGACCATGGAGACATATTCGGGCAGCACTGGCTCTTCGCTTTGAAACGAAGATGAGCACCGCCCCCTAGAGTTGGGGAATGACTAGCACGTATGTGTGAGGGGAACCTTTACTTTACCTTTATTGAGGAAGAAGGATAACATTCTTTGGAGACTAGAACCAGAGTGGCTCATTTCATTTACTTCCCTAAAAAAGTAAAAACCATGTTTTGAGTAACACTTTGGGTTAGGAGGAATTCAGTATAACTACATTCATAAAAATGTCCATCTCTTTGCCATTTACTAGAAATAACTGCTCTAATGAATGACAGAAGTAAAACAGATTATTTTCTATGCTCTGTCAATTGTCAGTTTAACATGAAAGTTTGGACTTAATAACATCAGATTGACTACAGCAGCGTCCATGATGACACAAATAACAACACATATATGGTAATGTCATGGTGCAAATACAATGCTGATATACTTACATCCCTCCCTGACCGAAGTGCATAACTCACAGAATTTCCATAATGATATCATGATGCAAGTTTTGTGAATTGCTCCCATCCACTCCCTTTGCCCCTCCTTTCGTGGATACCCATGTTGAACTAAGCTAAACTACAGTTTTAGTAAAAAATATGACATTTCTCTGAATCTATAAATTTAATGCTTCTTTGAAAATGCAAACAGCTTTTGTTTTAAATGCTGTATACTTGGTATGGATTAAAAATTAGATGAATTCACTCTTGTTTTGAGGATGGGCTTTCATTTTACAACTCAGTCCTGTGTGATTGAGTTGGCTGGTGTATAACACACAGTGCTAGAGTAATTTTGTTAATGTAGTATGATAACTATGTTCACTTCTCAAGCTTCCCCAAGATGTTCAGATAAGGCAAGGACACAGGATGAATGTTGCTGCACTGACAGTGTTCATCCTTGCAAATATATATTTGCTAATGTTCAGAACCATTATGCAACACTGAAGAGATGTTAAAAAGAATACACTCATAGACAGATGCAGATCTTTATACACCTGTTTTTCCAATACAGCCCCTGCTACCAAAATATCTATCATATGTTAAACAGAAGTATAATTGCTCTATTTGGACTACAGAAATGCAGATGACCATTAGATGGCAGCAAAGAATTACAGAAAACTGGTTCTCATTGATACTATCTAGTGGCCATTCCTATTTTTGCAGCCATTTCAGGGAAATTCAGCCACAAGTACCTGGTTAAGTTGCTATCTATAAACCCATTTATAATTATTTATCCATCTGCATTTGTTTCTTCATAATGAAATGCATATTATGTGATAAATTCTATTGTAAAACTTTAGAGCTAAGCTAAATAGGAAGCAGACTTCCATGTTAGTGCAATTAGGCAGTTGAAAGTCAGGAAAAATATTACTTACAACCAGGTTTGAATTTTCATCATCTGTTTAGTGTGGAGCAATAATTTTAAATTCTAAATATTGTATTTAAGTGCAGGTATATAAAAGCATACCTCACAACAACAGCAGAAAAAGTTGTGTTTTCTTAATGATGTAAAGGCAATAGCAGATTCTCAGAATACTAACTATGAATGATTGTAAAACCAATTATGAAACAACACATGCTCAGTTTATTTATTGACTATTTCACCATCTTTGGAATAGCTGATTTGCCTCAGAAATAAAGCATCCCAACAGTTTGCTCCAGCTCTTAATATTATTTTATCTATTCATGATATATAGACGCTATACAAATAATATACAAGGACAAGACTGGTAGCTCAATCTATCAAAAAGATCTAAAGAATAATCCAGACTCTATTGATGTCAATGAACATTAACCAATCTGACTTTAACAGAGGTAGTATTACAGCCAGCATAACACAGAGAAATTCCATTATGAAAGGACTAAACTGATTTCCTTTTCAAGGGAAGTATTTTGTTATTTACCAAATATAAACTGGGGTAGACACTACATATGCAAATCTAATTACCTTCGTTGCCAGACTGTGAGGTTCTAAAGCAGAACGTTGGGCAGCCGGGTTTTGGGGGAGGGAGCTGGCAGGTTGGTATCCCTAGCTTCTACATTTTTAGGCCATGTTATATTGTTTTGACATAATTATTTGACATAATAGTACAGCCGTCAAAGAATTCACATGCAGATACTAGCTTTGTGCTATAGAAACATTGATGAATAACAATTGCATTGGGTTTATTTAGATGTCACCAAATGATTCATGCTTCTACAAATAAGAAACAGATTTGGGGTTTGGGTTTCCTGAGCAAGCCTCTCCTGCTGTCTACACTGTAAGATGAAGCTAACTTTGTTCTAATCTAGAATTTCAATAAACATCTAACATAGTCATTTTTTTGGTCATAATTAAAAATATTCCTTCTTCCTTTATGTCTCATAAGAAGTTATTAATTTTTCATTTATTACCATTATCACTGTTCTGTAATTACACCTGGGATGGGAACCTGCAAATGTCACCTTTGTTCCATTTCAGTTCCTGGGAGCCTTAGCCACCATAGCCTAAATGTTTCAGCAAGGTTACCCATCTATAATCTATATGGCCTTCACTTAACTAAGCATAGCCCTTGCATTTTCTAATACCATTTCAGTATCATCCAATTTTTCATTCAACATAATATTAAGATGTGGGGCCTATTTCAAATATTTTGAGCCCTAAAAATTTGTTCACTCTCTTCATAATCATAAATCTCACTGTGTGGTATGAAGTCAAACTTATAGCAACATTTAGATTGAAATTTGCTTTTTACAAAATATTGTAAATCTGCTGTATATTCAGAGTCCTTCACAAGATTATTGCCAACCAGCACAGATAATATTCAGCAAGAATGTAGACACTGGATAGTAATCAGATCTGCTGTAAGAAGCTTCATAGCTGTTCTATGTTTTTATTATTTCATTATTGCCTTTTTAATGTTTTTGTTTTGTTTTACTAAATCATGCTGTCTGACTTTAAAAAGTGTTGACCATTTTTTCCACAAAACACTGTAGCTTTGACTGAAATTTGCACTCAGAGTATAATAGCAAATGATTATTTAGCTATTACAACATTTACAAATGGATCTCTGGAATAGTGTGCAAACTAAACTCAGGAATCAAAATTACAATATTTGAAGGGACCTTGCAAAGCCTGAAATTATCACAGGCATAATGGCTGACATGAGGGAGAATATTCCCCACCACCACCGCCACTGATCAAGATTATTGTAGCAATCAGCTACAAGGGACAGTCCAATCTTGGCAACTTTAAGGCTTGTGGACTTCAATTTCCAGAACTGCTGAGTGGATGGGGAATTCTGGGAACTGAAGTCCACAAGTCTTAAAAGTTGCTAAGGTTCGACATTCCTGAGTTAAGTAGTTGAAAAAAGGGGAAGTTGCTGATGGAAGGAAAAATGGGAAAGATTCATAGGATGATGGTAGAGGAAGGAGATTTTTAGAGCTTTGGTGAAAGGATCTACCCAATTATAAGGTTATCAAGAGCAAATGTAGAGAACCAATTTTGAACTGAAACAGAAGCCCCATCTCTAAAATGTCTGTCTTAATGGTGAACCTTTGAATTTGCTTAATGTTTTATTCTTTATTAAAACTGGATTTGGAAGGCCTGGACTTTATTTTATTTTATGTTATTTTTATTTTTTTCAATTTTTATAGTCAATCCAATTGACTATAAATCCAATTGATTCTGGGTGGTGAATATCACAATAACTAAAACCATAAAAACACAAAGACAGTTAAAAATTACACATATAAGCAATTGAGAATCATAATAATTACACATATAAGCAATTGAGAATCATAATAATTACATAAAAACTAAGAATGCAACCAGGTAATGGTGCCCATAATGCTTCCAGAACCCCAGGCTCATGCATGTAACCAGGTCTTTAGAAGCTTTCAAAAAGCTAACAAGGTCAGGGTCATCCTGAGATCTGAAGGAAAAACATTGTAGAGGGCAGGTGCTACTTCTGAGAAGGCATACCTCCTGGTCCTCAACAGACAGCATTTCTTGGCTGAAAGGGCCTGTGGCATTCCAAATCTATTCGACTGAATTGGACAGGTAGAAATTATTGGAAAAAGATGCTCCCTTATTTAAACTGGTCTCAAGCCATGTAGGGCAGCGGTTCTCAACCTGTGGGTCGCAACCCCTTTGGGGGTCGAACGACCCTTTCACAGGGGCCACCTAAAACCATTGGAAAACACATATTCACACCAACCCCATCACATACAGCCCGACAGATACAGTTGGGGGTCACCACAACATGAGTAACTGTATTAAAGGGTCGCGGCATTAGGAAGGTAGAGAACCACTGATGGTAACAGCTAGCACCTTGAATTGTACCTGAAAACAACCAGGAACCAGTGCAACTCCTGCAATAGTGGTGTAACATGTGCTGTATAATTGGCACCATTAACTAGCTATGTAACTGCAATTTGCACCGGTTGAAGTTTTCAAATGCTTTTCAAGGTCAGCTCCATTTAGAGTGCATTTCAGTTGTCCAATCAAGCAGTAACTAGGGCATGAATGACTGTGAGCAAAGCCCCACCCCACTACAGGAACTTTCCTTTATACCTATCAGATAAGCTTTCTTACAATCCACAGGAGACCAACAATTGATTAAAGCCTTGCCTCCATTATGACACCCATAAAAAAGGAATAGGGCCATCTTGATGGTTTTGATCCTCACTCCTATCCCTGATTACTATACTATCCATATATGTTGGATTTAAACAGGCACTTCTACTCCCTATCATGGTATTATAAAAGCATCATCTATTTTGTACTAAACAAGTTTGTAATGTAATAAAAGTAATAGTTTATAATATAATAAACATAACCGGTTTTGATATTTCCAGAAAACCCAAAAAAAGTTCATTCTGAAAGTTGGAAGCTGGCCATTAATGGAGATAATCCTGATCTAGACAGACAGTAATTCAAATGAGTATAGGGCAATTTCATACGATTGTATAAAGCTTGTAGACAGAGGTTGCTATATATACTTCATGAAAAGGTGTAAAAAGAGAAATAAGTAAACAACAGAAGATGTGTAAACTATTTAGTAAAAGAAATTAGGCTATTCATGAAGGACCAAATTGATACTATGATGGACATATCTTATACTCAATCCAAGTTCAAGGACAGCACATTGGAAATCTGAGCAGAGCAGGAAAGCTTGTCTGCCCTTTTATCCCTCTTGTGAGTTTTCCAGAAGCCTCTGTATCTCTGTATTATTTTGAGAAAAAATGCTGGGGCACAACCTTATGTATAAACACATTTCAAACGATCACTTGAAGCAAAATTTCTGTGTTGAATTTGGGGAGCAATATTCTGACTGGCCAACTGAAAAGATTGTTCCTTCCAGCACAGAAAGAGCTTACCATAAAAATTCAGCAGTTTTAAAGTATCTGTGTTTCAAACATTTGTGGTTTTTTTCTGTAAGGAAACTGATGGAAACCCATTGTGAGTCTTTGTTTTTCTTTATATATTCCAAGAACATGAACTATTATGAATAATTTTCTAGAAAACCCTAAGTATGTGTCTGTGTATTAGCTTGTACTATTTTGTTTCCCTAGATTCTTCTGCTTTTTATCTGACAAAAGTGAACTTTTGAAAGAAGGAAAATCAGTAGTTCAACACAGAAATGCGTACAAAGTTGTTAAATGCAATTGCAAAATAAGAACAGCTTCCCTCAGTATGATTGGTGTTTGAAAAAAAGACAGCTAGCAAACTGTCCATCATATGATGAAATTTGACAGTAGGGATTATACCGGTAGCTTTGATGGACCAGAACAGCTAATAGAAGAAGCTGACATTTTTGAAACCCTGCTAATTAAGGGTTCCTTCCTTAATATTAAAATAAAGTCTTTGTCTGGGTTTTATGGTTGGAGAATCAGGTGTTTTCATTAATATATGCCAGTCAGTCTTAATAAGCTTGGAGGGCAGAGGAAGTTATTATTGAGTGACCTTCTACAAAATAAGCATGTTGCTAAGGGCTCTAACCCTGCCCTGTTCAGACTGATGAATCTCATTTCCAATGCAAAGGCTTCACAAGAAATCCAAGTATTCTCTGTGCAATCACAGAAAATAATCCTTGTGTCTCTTGTAATGTCCAGAATTGCCACTTACTATACTTCTACTGTACAATGAATATTACAATGCATATTATTTTTTCAGCACAATTGTCTACATTTTTCAATTGGCAAGAATAGAAAAACTTATTGTCAAGATACTTACATTGAAAAGTCAGCTTATTTTAATACTTTTCAAATAGTCATCTATTCTGCTCATGAATTATAATGCACAGAACACATCCAACAGTACTCGCTTTATAAAAAAAGATGTCTCTATATGATTACATATTCATTTTCAAATAGATCTTGAGCAGATTTTGAAGCATGCATTGAAATTCATTGAAATGATAAATTCATGGTTAGATTTTGATTTGCTTTTAATCCAATTTTAGGTATAATACATCTCACCTTTTCATAGCAGTTTTGCTTATCTGTTGGCTCATGAAGCCATCGAAATTTGAGGTAGGCTTTTTCTTTTGCGTCAGAGGAAAGATAGAAATCAACTAGTTAGACAGATGAACTCAATCAGATATCAACACTGTCACTTCACCATTCTTTTATTTTGTTGTGAGTGCCTGATTATTTCCAATGTATATAGATATAATGGCAGTTTCTTGCAATAAAGTGGGTGTGATGGAGGTTTTAATCAGGAAACATCCAAGTCCCTGCTCCTAACTGATAGTAATCTATTGCCATGTGATAAACTGTCCATACAAAGGAATATTCTCCTTTCATAATTTAAATACTTGTTTTTACTCAATCAAGCTAACTATTTTCCATTGTTTAGGGATAGGGTTCATTGTTTCTGTTTCATACACAACAGATAAGGGGACACATATTTCTGTGTGCTCTTCTTTATAATATTATGGAGGCTTCTTCAGACACTGCTGCCCACATTTGGTGGGATGGGTGAATATCAGGACAGATCTGTCTGTAGGATCTTCCTCCTGGGCAAATATGCTTGGTATTGTAACTCTACATTTAGATTTTCCTCATTGGGCAGATTTTTAACCTTTAATTATTTTTGTTACTTTAATTACAAGCTTTTCTATGTGTATACTATTTTTAATGTTTATATTATTGCCTTTTTAATGCTTTTGTTTTGTTTTTAGTTCTGTAAATACTTCAAGGGCATGCCAATCGTACAGAGTGTAAATTAAATAAGTGAAGAGTCAAAACAATATTTCAAGCTTAATAATTTAGTCACAATAAAACTCTTTACTTAGTAGAAATGTTGGAATTGGACTATATTAGATTCCGTTTCACAACTGTAAATAGCATGTTGTTAACCATGTTTCAGGATCTCAGCTTATATGATTAAAGAGTAATTGCCTTTCATGTATTTATATTGCCATACCTAATATAGTCAAAGTATTTGCCATTTCTTTGGAAATGTAATTTTACTTAGGAAGTGTCAACTAAGTATTTGTTGCTAGCCAAATATTTTTGGATGGTGTCAGCATGCAAGTGCATAACAAAGGACCATCATCCAGTTCAAGACTGATCTGTTTCTGTTCCATTCCATTTTGCTTATACTTATTCTCAGTCTGTTCCATTATATTCTGGCTGAACATGCAATTAGAAACAGGTTACATGAAAATTAATTCATTAAAGTTAAATTTTAAATATGAATGACTAAATCTATACTAAATGAAAACAATAAAGTATTGTTCTGCCACTAACGGCATTGCAAAGTTTGGAGAATCCTTTCAAATCCAAAGGAGAAATCCAAAGGAGAAATATATTCTGTTTGGCACATTATTTCATGAGGTATTGTTAAGTCAGTTTGTATTGGAATTTATAAAGGCTACATTCCTCAAATATTCTGATTTTGAACATTCATGATATGCTCATTCTTTTTAGTTGTAGACTAATGATTTCTCAGACACTGTTCCTTGGTTGAAGATATGAAAAGTCCACAATCTAAGTATTTTAAATTATTAATAGCTTAATTTGATTGAATTCTCCTTGTCAAACTTAAAATAATTCTGTAGGAATATATGTAAAGTACACTTTAATACCTGCTTACTTGAGAGATCACCCTACTATGTCAATGTAATAAAATTCTTCATAGGTGTAATACATGGTATGCCAATAGATTTTATGGGATTTAATTGAAAATAGTCAATTAAAGTATGTATATACTGTATGTGGCTGTATATTTGCAGTCTTAATAGAATGTCCCATAGCAGTTATAGATGTTCTATTCATATAATCATGAAAATAACTTTATTAAGGCCAGCAAAAATATACCAGAAGGGGGGTGGGCCTTCTGAAACCTATTTTGGCTCAGTGCTTCCCCTTCCAAAAAACCATGCACTCACACCTAGGAAAAAAAGAAGATATAGGGAGTATATGTATGTGTTCAATGTATATGTTGCTTTTCTACTGAATTTAATTGAAATGCAAGATCAGTGAAGACATGTTCACCATATTTCCTTTACGGAATTCAAAATTATTAATTTTATCATAACATAACATGGATGTAATCCTTTGTAATTCTGAGAGAACCAATGAAGCATCATGAGATTGAATGAAGGCAGCTCTTCAGAAAGCAGGAAGTATGGATCCAAGCAACTATTTACTAGTCTGCTTGTCATTTCAATGTGAAAAAGGTCCTATGTATACTTGGATTATAATAAATCAGCAGAACTTTTTGAAAAAGAAATCAAGGCAAAATTACCGTTATGATTTTTTCACACCCCCTAGCCTGGTAAATGAAAGCAATATACTTTACATATCGACTTCAATAAAAACCTTTGGTAAATTAATATAACTTAATCTCAGAAGCCCTCATTAGATGAGGCAAAAGATAAAAACAAATCTTTGCCAGAAGGACACCCTGTGATCCCAAACCCCAGCCACAACAGTGTCAAAATGATAAAATGTGTGTTGGGATATCACAACATAAGCTCCACCTTTATATACTTGCATCAGTTCACAATATTAGTACAAAAGGACCAAAATTCTATGGGGCTTCTCAGTCATCCAGGTCATGGTTGTCCCAAAGAAAACCTGCTTTTTTCAGGATGCAACTGGATTTCCTTGGTGTTTTTTTTCATTGAAAACATTTCAGCTCTCAGAGCTGAAGAACCTTCTTGGATGAGAAGCAAAATGTCTTCAAAGAAAAAACAAAAAAGTCCAGTTGCCTCCTGAAAAAAGCACCTTCGGGATATAAAAGGAGTAGAATTTGAACTAATGTATAGTTCTTCCAGGTCCCAACAAAGAGACAGACTGAGGAGCCAGCTCTTGCCCACAGAAGAAGAAGCAGATTCTGACCCTGACTGGGGGCTTCTTTTATACAGGCATCATTACAGAAATCTTATAGACCTCTTGGGCAAGAACAGCAGAAGACAGAGAAGTAAAGGAGTATATAATTGCATTGTCAGCAAACCGACCTGGTGGGATTAATATGCTGAGAGAAACCAACTAAACCAAGGTGACCTGCATTTGATCAGGCTCAGAATATGCTGCTACTTATGGAACATACTATTGGTATTTAAGTATCAAAAATCAGCTAAAAATTAGAAGACAAATGGGTTCAAAACATTTAAATTAAACATTTACAGGTTTCAATAACTAAAAGTCTAATACAATTCTAGGCAGAAGTAGATTTCTATATCATGAGAAGAAATAACACTGCAGTATACTTGGAACACTATTTTTGTGGTGCTGAATGCAGAAGTTGGAGTAATTAACACGCAAAAGGTAATTTTATAATCATATATAAATACTCATTGCAAGACCAAACGTCTGCACTGCTATAGATAAATTTATATATATATATATATTCTTAAGTTTTCGTGGGTATTTATGTGTATGGCATTATGCTTTGTTCGGCTATTTTCCCACGTCTTCATAGTTGTGCTTTTAAAGTTGTAGCGACGTTTC
>JANHFR010005761.1:38431-49249 GCA_032468015.1 Mimophis mahfalensis
TAAGGATACAGGTTTTTGAAAGGTAGTTGCAGCTAAACACATATTCTAATCAAATGAATTTTGCTTCGGTGTCTAAATGATCTAATGAAAATGCAGTTTTTATTTGTCAGTTGATATATGTGTTGCATAAAAGATACAGTTTTCAATATCAGAACAGCAGATGCTTTAATATTCATTACATAAATCTCAAGTTTTCAACTTTTTAGAACTGATGGAAGTGATGCATTTATAATAGATTCTAGATGGGAAAAGAAATACTTACATTAATGTCTCCTCTACTCGTGTCCCCTGCTTTTACCCTATAGGTGGAACTGACAGGCAGCAGTGTGTTTGACTATGTCCATCCTGGTGACCACGTGGAGATGGCTGAGCAGCTGGGCATGAAACTTCCCCCGGGACGAGGCCTTCTCTCGCAGGGAACAGCCGAGGATGGAGCCAGCTCAGCATCTTCATCCTCTCAGTCTGAGACCCCTGAGCCAGGTGGGAATTACAATCAGAATGAGTAGGTTGGTGGGCAGGACCTTAACCAAATAATTGAGCTCATGTTGCCGGTGTGAAAAGACGATGAATAGGTTTAATTGTATTTAACAATTCAGGGCAGCTTTTCGTTCTAAGCAGTAATTAAATAAGGAAGAGGTTTGGAAATAAAGAGACATTTTAATAAGTATAATAGCAAAGCTCTAATTTTGGTTGAACAATGCATACAGAAAGTACCAGTCGATGTAGAGTCTCTTTCAAATTATTGAAAAGGCTCAGGTTTCGTATCTCATTTTCTTTTATTGTTGCAGGAATTAAAAGTAATGCATTTATTTATTATTCAGAAAAATCACTGAATAAGCTTTATGAATATGAGCTTGTGAAGAATGAAAAGTCTTGGGGACTTGTAGAGTTCTTAGTTCTTATTTTTTAACATCAGAAGGTACTTGAAAGATGTGAACAGATAAATTAAGGCTAAAAAGAAAACAGTAATGGCTACATTTTAAACTGCCTTTCCACCCTCAGTATTTAATTAGATCAATTGTATAGAGGAATGAACAGAGGTGACATTCCTCATTGGAATTCCTCCCAGGCCTCTTATAGACTTTGCATTCTGAATGTTCCCATTTTCATTGTGTTGTACTGATGATAATTTAAGTATTAGGGGAAAATCCATTTATAAATTAAACAAAATGACTTGATATCCATCAGTCCCCTAGTTCATCAAGCTGTTCAAACACGAGGAAGATTGGCTGGTCGGCCTGGGTCTTCCGAGAGCTCTGGTAATTAGATCTGCGAAGGATTTATTCTTTGCTGATTGGGGCTTTAAATTAATTGAAGTTCCACATTTGTGGTTTTGTCCTTTTTGTACTTTTTTAGAGGAGATATTTCATATTCTTGTGTGGTGGAGTGCTTGGCCAAGCAGCAGTAGTTTAAATGTTAATTTTTCTCATGAGAAGTTTAAGATTTTTAATGAAGTACAAAGGCTGATTTGAAGCCTTTTATTTGCTTACTTGGGAAATTATTTTTCTACTATTTAAATATGTTTGTACTGTACTTGATCTGTTGTTTTGAAGCAAGCTCATAAGACAAAAGTATTTTATTAGTGATCGTTTTATAAAGAATAATAAACTAAAGTGTCTATGTTGAGTGTCAGAACAACGAGGAAAATAATAGTGTATTTTTAAATGGAGGCCTTTCCAGATGGAAAACTGGAAATTTTGGGAGCAGAGGGATTATACAAACAATAATTACGAGGATGTAAGGACAGAATCAAAGTAAATTTGTTTGAGGGGTCCTTGGTGCTTTCTGAGCTTGATTGTTTTCTTGCAGACATTTCATTACCCAAATTAGGTAACAACATTAATGCTAGACTGAAGATGTTACCTAGTTTGGATAATGAAATGTCTGCAAGAAAACAAAGAAACTCAGAGAATGCCAAGGATCCTTCATTTCAACCCTAAGCTACAAATATTCTGCTTCATTGATACAAATTTGTTTTTCAGTCATGTGCATGTATCCTCAGAAGCAAGCCTGCTGAACTCATTGTTACTGACTTTCAAGTAATTGGTGTAAGATTTTAAGCACATGAAGTATTTAAGATACTAAACATTTATTTTGCCAAGCTACAATATATGGAAGAAAATGCAGTAGGTTATTCTTGGCAGTTGTGATTTTTTTTAACATTCTTTTTTCACTGTGATTTTCCTTTGAAAAACAAGATAAATCAGAGTAGCCGGTTTTACTCTTCTGACTATGCTGGTTTAGTAATCTATATGCATATGCAAAAAAACTACTATGATTTAATATGATGGGGATTTTTCAAAGCATTTTGTAAGTTTAGCAGAGAACTAAACATTTATTATCTTTGAGTGCAACATCTTACTGCAATATAAATTCATCTTCATCGATGCCAGGATCTAAGTTCAAGAGATATTTGCTCCAATCTTCAGAATTTACATCAGCCCATAAATTCTTTATGAGCAAGTGGGATTTAAATTTTGCACGGTCTTTTAGTGAGCTTCCTCTCCCCCCCAAAATTCCACTTTTACAGGATTTCTCTTGATGAATAGCACAACAGGATGTTGTTTCCTGTTACTAAATAGGTAAAGTTCTGGAAATAAGACGAATATAGTCTATAATATTGTGTGAGAATTGCATTCTGAAAACAAGGATTGGAAACTACAGTCAAAAGAGTTTCTAAAATGAAACAAACTTTAATGAAGCTCCACAAATGTCACACTACCAGAAATATAACTGCAATTATTGTAATTCTTGATAAAGATACTATTGAAATGTTTCTTATAAATATGAAGGGCTCAAATTTTGCTCTAGTGGGAATTCTTCTGTTATCTCAATTATTTAACCTTTCATTCTATTTTGCGATTCACATGATTTTATCTTCAGAAAATGTTTTAAATCCTGTTCCTGTGCATACCATGTCACCAAGTTAGTCACTTGCCAAACCTTTTCAATTTATTTTTGATTGTCACAGGGTTACCATTCATCCTTGAGTTGATCTTTCCTTTGCTATCAATTTTTTAAGCAAATTCCTTCTTATTTCCTCTCTCACTTTCCTTCAAACTCCCTGATTTCTTCATCCAAATATTAAATTGGTTCATTCCATCTGGTTATATTCTAGAATTCCATGAACAAAAAACCCCTAGTCCTCTTCTACTCTTTATGTTATGGATTTGGCATTTACGTATCTCTCACTTTCCATTGATCTTGACAATCTGGGAGTGACACCTTTATCACCTAACTCTAGTACTAGTTTAGTCATTCAGTAATAGCTCTCATCAAATTTTGTTGGGACAACCTCAAAGTGAATTTAATTCTGTAACTACCTTTATGACATTTTTGAATCAATTTATCTAAAATACAAAGATTATCTTTGAAACTAAACCGGAAAATGCAAAGCATGTCTCCTAGAATCACTTGTCCAAATAATTTTCTCTTTCTTTCTTTCTTTCTTTCTTTCTTTCTTTCTTTCTTTCTTTCTTTCTTTCTTTCTTTCTTTCTCTCTTTCTCTCTTTCTTCCTTCCTTCCTTCCTTCCTTCCTTTCTTTTTTTCTTTCTTTCTTTCATCATATATCTCTTTAAAACTTAATGAATACTGTGAATATTGTGCTCCTTATATAAATTCTTGGGAAGGATTGCCAATTTATATTTCATTGACAAAGAACAAAGTAGGATGCTAGATTTAGCTAAGCACTTTTCACCAATACAAATATCTGATACAAATCACAAAAAAATTGTCATCTTTTAAAAAGCTTCTTACATCACCAAAGAACTGTTAGCTAGAATTTCTTATCTTAATAGCACAAAAATATGTTTTTGAAGTTTGCTGTTCAGTGCATATATCATCTCTTTAACTGTTTAATTGTCTCTGTTAGAGGCAGTGCTTAAAAATGTGTGTATAATTTGAGAAGATGGGAGAAAGGATATCACCATATTATTATGAAAATGAAACAACTACTAGGTATGGAATTTTTCAGAAGGCTTGATGTGTTCAGTGTACCATTACTAAATGACTGAAATCTAAATAACATTTGGCATTGTAATAGAAGGAAGTAAGTGACTAAGCTAACCTAAGAAGCAGTGGTACGGCACTATAATAAGAAGTATGTTTCTTCAAGCAGACAATTCTCTGATTGTCTTGTTTTAAATCATCGGGGAGACACTCAAAAGAGGCTTTACCCAAAAAAAATGTGGTAGGCATAAAATGAAAAGACCTAAAATGGTGCTGAGATGGGGTTTCAATTGGGTGAAGACTGAGGGATGCAAATAACTTTACTTACAGAAAGTATTATTGGTCTGAGGCATGTAATTTCTAGTCTGCACTTGAAATGTCAGCCTCCATATCATCAAGTAATTTTTTTTATCGAATAAACAGGTTTTCTTTTAATCTAAAAACTGAACAGCACAAAAGATTGCCTATTTAGTGCATGATATTTGAACATTCCGATGTAGATTCTCTCCAGCAGATTCCCCAGACAATTTAAGCTTGGAACCTCTGGACCATTCGGGCTGAATGGTTAATTTACTTTCCGCATATCTGCTTGTGTCTTTTCATTACTTTTAATGGTTCTGCAGGCTCGGGATTATGATTGCTGTACTCTCCTTCTAATAAATTCATTTTAACTGTTGTTAAGTGCCCAGTAAATGAAAAACCAGTCATTTTCAAAAACACTGAATTAAAAAAAAATAGGAAATCTATGTTATATTACTGAGGAATAGGCTCAGCAGTTGAAATCTTTTAATGCAGCATTTTTATTTGCATATTATTAAATTACTATTATTTTATACTAAATAATAGATATATAATTACTACAGTTTGTAGAACTGTAGACATGTATGCTTTTTTTGTCAGGAATGTTGTATTTCATCTGTGTGTGAACTGGATTGTTGGAATTTATCAAAAGGGTCAGAACTCCTAAAACTAGAAATCAACATTACCCACCTTGCAAAATATAACAGAGAATACATAATTAAAGAATAATTTTATTAGCATATTAATGTCATGGAATCGTTCCATATAGTCTACAGCACTTTCCTGAAGTCTTTGAGGAAAAGCCAGGAAATATACATAGCAAATGTAGATCTTATAGAGTATAACTGAGGCTCAAGTTAGTCCAAAATGTCAAAAGTATAATTAGCTGTTTGGTGAGAAAATGCTAATGCTGATGTGACTGATTCTATTTCTGATCATACAAGAATATAAAGATACATCACAGTTAAGCAAATAATAAGCACATCCAATGCCTATAAAGCAGGGTGCCTCACTGCAGAAGATCTCAAACTCAGATCATCATGGGGGTTATGTGAGGACTAGTTCATTAGACCAATGGCTGGATCCCAATCTTTTTTTCCATAATAGTTGCAGATGTCTCTAGTGAGTCAAACAGAGAGAAAATGAAGAGAACCACATTATAGCAATAGCAATAGCACTTATATACCGCTTCACAGTGCTTTACAGCCCTCTCTAAGCAGTTTACAGAGTCAGCATATTGCCCCCAACAATCTGGGTCCTCATTTACCCACCTCAGAAGGATGGAAGGCTGAGTCAACCTTGAGTCACTAAGAATCGAACTCCTGGAGTGAGCAGTGAATTAGTCTGCAGTACTGCATTCTAACCACTGCATCACCATGGCTCTATATGCTATATTATGCCATTAAATGCAAACCTGTTTAATATAAATTTACTATGAAGCAGGGCTAAGTTTTCACCATTTGTCAGCCTTTTCCAGGAAGCACATTTTTCATTAACCGGAACACCAATATTTGGTTTGGTTTTGTTGTTGAATACCAATATAAAATCCTTGAACTTTAATCATCTGAAACTTGGCAGGATTTATCTCCTCGGAAGAGGCAACTATGCCTGAAAATTATTCCCAATTCTGCCAAGAAAGAAAAATGATACAGCATTGACAATTTGCAAAGGAAAAATTTGGCATGTGTCACCTTCTCATAAAAGGTTATAATGCCTGCAAATTTAACTCATTTTCAAATTAACATTAATCAAAAGCAAGCTAAAAATGATTATATAAATACATTCTGTTACACAGAAAAAATGCAATTGCCAATTGTTTTCCAGTTAATGATTCATGGGGAACAAGAAGGTTTGGGATATCAACCAAAGCCTCACCTAAATTGTAGGGCCATCATGAATGGAAAGTGGCCACCCTGAGGGCAAAACCTGGAATTATGAGCCTCATTGGGGATGAAAAGGCATAATTTGGTGCCTTTATTGCATGGAAGGAAATAGACTAGTGCTTTTCAACTGTGGCAACCTGAAGATTGCTATGAATCATATGTATAGGTTTCAAGAAGGTTGTAAGCCGCCCTGAGTCTCCAGAGAAGGGTGGCATATAAATTGAATAAAAAAAAATGTGTGGACTTCAACTCACAGAATTCTGTGAATTGAAGTCCTCACACCTTGTGAGTTGCCATATTGGAAGAATACGGGAAAAAGAAACCCTTATACCTCCATCCAAATACAGTTTGAAGGTGAGGAACAGCCCTGAATAGAGAAATCTTCAGAAAACGTAGCAGTTTCTTCATCACATATCTATGGAGATTCTCAGTCATCCAGGTCATGGTTGTCACAGAGGTGCTTTTTTTTTCAAGAGGCAACTGGACTGTCTGGTTTTTCTTTGAAGATATTTTGCTTCTCATCCAAGAAGCTTCCTCAGAGCTGAAGAAACTTCTTGGATGAGAAGAAAAATGTCTTGAAAGAAAAATGAAAAAGTCCAGTTGCCTCTTGAAAAAGCACCTTTGGGATTTCTTCACCACAACTTCAAACAGCACAGAGCAGCTTCCAGAAGCAACCACGTTTGTACCTCCTGCTTTGGGAAGGGATGTTTTACTCTCCTCTATACTGGAACATGCTTTCATCCTATGAACCTGAACAATCCTGAATTCACCTAACCCTCCCTGCTGCCCTCCTGTTGGCTGGGGTGGATGGAGAGAAGTTGTTGAAAAGGAGAAAGTCACTGATAGCGAGCAGGGACTAGCACCTGACTTGCCTGCTGCCAGTTGATTTTAAGGAAGGATGTCCCAGAACATCTTTCTACCTGCAGATTATCAAGGCAGGGTTGCCATCATTCAATTCATCTTTGCATTCTTAGCTACTAGGAAGGGTGTAAGAGAATGATGGGAAAGGAGCAGTGGTGGGATACTACCAGTTTAAGAACCAGTTCTGTAAGTGTGTGCTTTGCTTAAGGTGCTTGCATGCAGAACTAAAAATGGAGCATTTAGAAACTCAGCTGCTTACCTTCCAAGTCAGCAATGGTAAGTAGAACAGTGAGGGGGGAAATTCAGCTGTGCCACATGATTGTGATGACTACAAAGCAGGAAATAAAGGACAGGATGGAGCAAGGGTAGGTAGGCGAGGCCATCCGATCATCAGAACTCCTGGTTCACTTGAACTGATCCAAACCGGCACCATCCCACCAGTGGAAAGGAGAGTAGAAGTGGGAATCAGTAGTATTGCAGCAAAGCCCAGCAAACTTCAAGAAGTGGGAAGCATTTAGAACACTATCCCTGTCCTAGTAGCAAGTACAAACAGAGGTGGTATTCAGCCAATTCCAACAGGTTCTGGAGAATGGGTAGCGATAATTTTGACTGGTTTAGAGAACCGGCAAATACCACCTCTAATTGGCTGACTGCATTGCCATGACCAGAGAACCAGTAGTAAAAAATTTTTAATCCCACCACTGGGTACAAGGATGCATTCTTGGTGTGGTCTACTTTGGCTGAGCCAGCAGACTGCTGACAAGCACTATACTGAGCTATGACAATGCCTTGATGCAGAATGCACAAAATTGCTTGGAGGACTTACTAACGGCCACAAGTCTACAAGGTTGTTCAGAGAGAAATGAATTTAGAGCTGGTATCTTGATAGAATGAGCACTGAAAAAGTCATGGCTGACTGCTTCAGTTTCCTCCATTCCACATGAGCAAATATGATCCCCAAAGGGAATATCTTGATACCTTCACGTAGAATGCTGTTTCAATTTCACAAGGAAACTGATGAGATTGAAACATTTTTAAAACCCTCCCAGAAGTTTTATTTGGGACAAGAAGCTCAAATCTAGTTGTTCACTAATGGAAAAAATCTGATGTGTAAGAACATGGTCATATTCCTTTTACCCCTCATATTATCTTACAATAATTCTTGATATTCATGTTTTCCTGTGAAACCTATTTTTGGATGTGCTTCTTTAATGAGTCTGAACGTTATCAAATAGAATATGGGGCACCAGTTCTTCTAGACAAAATACTACAATTTTAATTTAACCAAAAATACAAAGCCAAAAGTAAACTTCGGCTTTAGTCTGTGGACCACAAACTGCACTGATTGCCAGTTTCTTTCTAGGTTCAGTTCAAGTGCTAGTTTTGACCTTTAAAACTCTACATGGCATGCGGCCTACAATCCAAACTAAAAAATGGATTATCATTCGTCAGAAATGTTTTAATAATGGGCAATCTCCAAGGTCCCTTCAATCTCTGTGTTATGTGATTCTATTATTTAGTTAGCCTGTGTAGATCTTTAAAAGGATGCTTTGAATTCTTGGAGACTCAAGCAAAGTGCTCTCTCAGTCCTGTTTGTCAATCCAATGCTTATAAGAGTAAAGCAAACAGAAAACATTGCTTTGTCCCTCTTTTGGGGCCTCTTCCACCAGCAGAGAATAACACAACAGAACACACTGCAAATTAAAAAGTGTTATAAATATAAGTAGCTATACTGTAGCAAATCTTCTGCCCAAGTATAGGTTAAGGGCTTTTTCCTCTGATAGCGGTAACTTTTCAAATGGATGAATATGTCAACTGTGTGTCTCAGTTAAATATCACTGTCCCCAGCAGGATAACTACTATTAGTCTGCTATAGGTAAATCAGTTGAAACTTGTATTGCACATAATTAAAAATGTACCATAATCAATTGGTGGAATTGCTCCAGAGCAGCAATAGGTTGACTCCTATCCAAAAGGATTATAACTCAGAAGGCAGTGAGGAAGTGCCCAAAATCAAAATACTACTCCAAATAATATAATATGTATTAGGTCCTTTTTAAACATTCTTGCTTAATCACAGGGCATTATTCTTTGCAGTTTGGTAGAATATGGAATCAAATGTAACTGTGTTATTACAATCAGTATGAGACAACATCCTTCCATTTCTTAATGTAAATTTTGTGCTTGTGAACCTTTCCAGATGGGAACAGCCCTGGGGATCTGAGTTGTTTATTTTTACAACATGCTACAAATTAGATGAAATAATGCAGATTTCCTCCTGATGTTCCCCCAAGTTTTTTCCAGTGCTGAAGTACAAAAGTTGCCTTAAGGGAAAAAGTAGCTTTGGCTCCCTTCAAATTGTAGATTTTTCTCATCAAACTCAAGAATTGAACTTTTTCATTTCATTCGATGTAAACTCAACAAACATGTATTTTCATATACAGTGAATCTGTTGACATATACCAGCTATTATATCTGACTCGTATCTAATCAAATAAATACTTTCGATGCACAATATACCATATATAAATTATGGTGGGTGGAAAAATTGTTGCTCTAAATACAGGTTAGATTTAATGAAATCATCTGTTCCATCAAAATAAGGAATTTTTAAAGGAATTTATTAGAAGAAGGCACCTAAGATCTGTTCCTATGATTAAGGAAGGAAAGATCAAAAACTGAGGCTTAAAAAAACAAAATAAAATTACCTAGCACACATTGCTATTTTTCTACAAATTCTTAAAGAATTTGCACAGATCAGTATAGAATCCCAACATTTCATTAATGTGATTTTTGTTTTAAATTGTTTTTAAGAATTGAGACATTATGTGGCTTTTTGCTAGCTTGTTCTCAAGTGTCAGAAACAAATGACTTAAATGTCCTACAAGACAAATGTTCTTTAATCACATAATGCCCTAATCTATACTTAACCCAAGTCCTAAATTAAGTATCCTACAAAAATATAACTTAATCAAGAAACAACCATCAATCACATATGAGTTTGATGAATAGATTTAAGGAACCATTGATTGGCAGACTGGTGTCAGTATTGAAGAAGTTGCATCCCTCTTTAAAAAGTAGCAGGTTTCAGCTGTGCACTGGTAATAGAATTTTAAAAGAAGATATACAATGATCTCATATTTTTATTGAAATTATTTCCTCCCCATTTGCTCCAGCTCATCAAGGGTAACATAAAAATGCAGATCAGGCAAAAACATAATCCTCAATTTGGATCCAGCAGTTTTTATTCTAATATGTTTTTCTGGAAATATTAAAATTTATTATAGTTTAGTTTCCATTAAAGTTTAATGATGATGTGTGTAGTGAAGCCTATATTGTGTCTTCATTTTAATTTTGTTTGGTTATTGAGTTCATCATCTGCTCAGGAGTTTCACATCCACAAAAAGGAGTGCCATGGTCAACAACAACAAAGAATCAGCAAAGATGGCATGCACAGATAGGACAGCCCTCAAATTTATTAGAGTCTGACATCTGCTGGATCACTAAAGAAAGTCTTTCTATATAAAATCAAGAACAAAAAAAATGGTAGCTATGGTTGGATTTTAGATTATAATTATTGAATCTCAGATTGCAAATGAGAGTTATGCTAATATCCTATTCTCTTTCCCTTCTTTTCCTGAATATTTGACTAACCAATATTGTCCTTCCATTTGGTTCCTTGTAGAATACAAAATAGATCAGGACATGTACAGGGGTGGGATTCTACCGGTTTGGACTGGTTCAGGTGAACCAGTAGTTCCAGCATACCTGTCAAGTTGCAAGTGTTAAAATCCGGGAAAGGCGTGCCCTGCGTGCACATGCCCCA
>JANHFR010005761.1:49349-59750 GCA_032468015.1 Mimophis mahfalensis
AATACGGTATTTTCCCACCCAATTCAGGACACTTGACAGCCCTGAGTTCCAGCAATCATTTGGCCCCACCCACCCCTGCCCTAGTCTGTTGTTTATTTCTGTGTTTTGCAGCTCATTTGATTAGCACAGTGCAGATGATTGCCATGCCTCAGCTGTTTTACCCACCGGGGCTGCAGTAGAAGGTTAAGTATTAGAGCTGAAAATGGGAAGTTTTAAAAGGCTGCACACAAAGTGCACACTCAATCAGTTGTTACACCAGTTGAATCCCACCACTGGACATGTACAAGAAACCCAGAACACCCAGTGATATCACATCCTATATCTTACTATGTATATTACTATTAAGAGAAAATGGAAGGAGACTCAGGGCTGCTATTTATAGTAGTAGTCACATACTTTATATAACACCCAGTATTTTTGGATTCTCAAATTTTGCAGTGTGGAATGTTTTCACCCAATTCTGTATTAAGTATAAGCCATCTATTTAAGAGCTTTCAAAATGACTGGCAATTCTATTCTGATTTCCAAAAAAGCTGTTGTGGTAATGAATTTACTAATCCATCTGAGCCTGCTAACATGATCAATACTTCAGTTCTGGACAACCATGGAATATTCTAGAGTGTCACAGTGTATCAGTTTCTTTAATGTACAGTATTAGGATCCTCTATGGTTTTTTATGGCTCAAAATTATCTCATTTGTAGAGCAAGGTAATGTATATCTGAAGCATTCATGTCATTATACAGAAATGTTTTATTACATATGAATTATAGACAAATCCCACATAATGTAGAATTCACCATTTGTTTTTATTAAGCTACCTCTGTCCCACCATGCCCACCCTCAACAAAGGACCAAGAGCATTCTCATGCTATGATTTCTTTTCCTAGGTTTCCTCTAATAAAAGCAGGGGGGGAAACATTAGTAAACCCACTGGGATATTTTTTTTCCTCATGGCTTTAAAGTTCTAAGGAAGAGATAAGAGCCAACAGCAAATAACTGGATTTAGAATAAACTCAGAAATTATCACACAGGCCTTTCCTCTGCCACAATTTGTCAAATCTGCTGATAGGAAACAAATTCTATTCATAAAGATTTTATTTGGGGGGGCCTCTCTTGTGACTTGGTAGCAATTCAATTATAGTTTTGTGAGATAGTGAGCCCGGAGAGGGAATCCAGACTGACAAGAAATATGACAGGACAGTTACAGAGTGTTTATGCAATTAAACTTTCACTGACAATACCTGCAGAATGATGAATGCATGGGCGGAGGTATTTGTGCACAAGCAATGCCCCACAAGTATTACACATTTTTCATTATTATACAACTGTTCAGCCCTCGCAAGAATAGCCTGGAATTTCTTGGAAAAGCTTTTTCCTTTTTCAGCATGTTAA
Organism: Mimophis mahfalensis; assembly: GCA_032468015.1. Taxonomy (NCBI): domain Eukaryota; kingdom Metazoa; phylum Chordata; class Lepidosauria; order Squamata; genus Mimophis; species Mimophis mahfalensis. Next base: position 50,743 of record JANHFR010005761.1, read on the forward strand.
CCAAATGTTTTCTTTCTTTTCCTTTTTTTCCAGTGGGTTTTAATGTGCCAGGTGATAAAAGAACATCTATTTTAGTGAAATGTTTCTAGAAGATTAAGATTTAGCATGAGTTTGACACATATTAATTTTGAATTCTTAAACAGGCTTTATTCTTTTTCTACCAGAAACTTTATATCGTTTCCAAACTGAATGGATATTGCATAATTAAACTGAAAGGTTATTCATTTTATGCATATAAGTGCAAAGGGCATCATAAATATAGGGTTCTACTGATTGTAGATTAAGAAAAAAAGGAGAAACTTAAAAAGCCTTTTGTAGTAAACCACAAAAGCTTACAGACTAGATTAATATGGTTAGTTAATCATCCCTATTATAGTGTGTCTGTCTTCCAGGGATATATAAAATCAGAAGGCTTATTTGAAAAGCGGTAAAAGATTATGCTGAGTTCCCTGAGATATTACAATCATCATTTGCAATTTTCATGTAAAGTGGCTAGTTTGTTTTTGATTTTTTTTAAAAGCATACTTCTAAAGTGTATTGATCTGGATTAGTCTGTTCATTTAAAAAATGTTTTGTGGAACTTGGTTAATTTATACCAGTCTTATCTTAGTTTTTTCAAAAGGGTAAAATTGTAGAGGGGGAAAAAGGTGCTATTGTAATGAGAATTCATATCATGCAAACCTAATCTACACATGACTAATGCTTTGAGTTTATGTAGACAGCACATTAAATAATGTCTTCGACAAGAGCAATTAGAAATATGTGCCGGATCATATTCCTTAAACCTGAATAGCACTACTTAAAATACTTACCTCGATTATTCAGACTTACAAATCTGTTAAAATCACTTTGATTATATTGCAGGATTTGAATAAAACACTGAAGGTAGCCTGTATTTTTGGTAGACATATATTCCACCAAATGCTTCTATACTCCAATCATTAAAGAAGCTTTGATGTAAATGTATAGTTTTTTTCTCAATAGACTGGCTTTCTTCCAGCTGCAGTCATAACAATTGAGAGCACTGGAAGGAGATGAATATATTAATGTACACCAAAAAATAAATCCAATTAATTCAACAAGGTTTGATGTAGTTGGAAATGTAGGGTTGCATACATGAATCATCAGCTGAACATGTGGAAGTGTTCGTAAATAAATAAATAAATAAATAAATAAATAAATAAGTGGAAGATTAGTGAGCTATAGTTTTCAACTATTTAAAAGAGGCAAATTGTCATAGTTTAGTGTGCAGGGAAGTGATGCCTCTGTATTGTTGAGTACCCATTTATATGTGAATAAATAATATGAACACAAATATTGATAGTGATTTCTCAACCCCAAGATTTATTTTGCAGTTATTGTAGAACCAAAATTCTTTTTATATGGACAAAATATGTAGCTGCCCAGCCACTAATCTTAAATTTAAAAAGTTATAATGTATTTGAAAATGTATTTTTCTTGAAACTTTTTATTTTCTACCAAAAACTGATACCTTTCCACCCCAAAATTGTTTTCACATTACTTAAATGTTGGAAATTGCGTGGCTGTGTTTCTTTCTTTAAAAAAAAACCAACAGACCTAATCCTGTTAATTCAAAGTGAATAACAAACAGGACTAAGACTTTTCCCAAGTTGTTACATTTATTCAACCTGCTTGTGTTTTGTTCTTCATCATAATTATTTCCAAGTCAAATCTGTGCTGATTTCCTTGTGGACTTACATACCTCTGACTAACTTAAAGAATTGAGCTGGGATAATTCACACTATTCCTTGGGGGTCATGTTCTCTGTTTTTTTCCAAGGACATTTTTATTACAAAGCTGATGAAATTTGCATATTAATTCATTTCTTTCAATTTTTTAAGATTAAATGTTGTCAACATGTATCAGTGCAAGGCTCTGACAGTGCTGATGAAATGGGTCAGTCAAGCTTGAACATTTAGAGTAATGCAGCCATCTGCAACCTCCAAACCCCTTGTGTAGTTTAGTGCTACCAATGCAACTTGATTAAAAAAAACTTTTATTCAATGAAAGATATTGAAACATTATCTATAAAATGATATGTGATATTGTTGCCATTTGTGAGAACAATATATGCTGTCATATATTTGATAATGGTTCTAAGTATCTCCTTGAGGACAAAGTTAGTGAGCTTGTCAATCACAATTAAACTCTAGTAGGGAAAGTTAGATTCTTGCTGGTCTATAAACATAGATGTGTGATACATGCGTTCACAAGTACAGTGTAAAATAATACTTTTAACCTTGCCAAAACTTTGATGATATTACACTGAGCTTTTGGGGGGGGGGGACTTTCATTGTTTAAAGTGCAGTGTTGAATTATTAGTTAGTTCATCTCTCGGTTAAAATATAACCATATTTTGTTACTTGTATTTCACCTACTGTCAAGATTCAGGATGGCTTACAACTATAAAAAGTAGTTGTATAATAATAGTAATCAATTGATACAAAAGTTAAAATTACATGCCTGTTGTCTTCCTAATTCAGGTTAAAGCACCAAAGGCCCCAGAGAACCACAATTTTTAGAGTCCCATCTAAAGAATGGGGCAGGAGCAGGGCGGGAGCAGAGGGACAAAATGTTCCAGAGGATATTACTAGAGTGGCAATACATTTTGCATGATTGTTTTCAAATATATTATTTTTTTCAGTGTACCAAAGTTTCTGCTCTTGGTTTTGAGCTACTGATACCCTTACGTTATTATTGGTTTCTGTGTAAACTGATTTTCCATTATGTTAGTATTTCTTTAGAACTTTAATGTTTAATTTAATCAAATGAGGACAAAGTCAACATGCTTTGCATATAGGCACTACTGCTGATTTTCTGCACATTGCCACCTCCTGTGTGGATGCAAATCAGTGAAGCTTTGTTTGCAACAAAGAGATACTTCTAGGGATTAAGAATACAGGGTTTAAAACAATACTTGGCTGCACTGATAGATTTAAATTAATCAATTAATTGTTGAATTAAAAATAGTTTGATTTGCTTCCTGTTTTTTTTTTTCAGAACCAGGTTTTAAATGCTTTAAAGCAGCAATCTTCTATCAGCTGGGAGTCAGCCTCACTGAATTTCATAGTTTTGAATAGGAGTTTATAACAGTGCCATTACTGATTAACAATAAAATCACATATACACATAATAGATAATTAATATTTCTTTCTCATAGCCTTTTCTAAGGTGCTGTCTAGTATTGTTTTTGGCAAGGTTAGATATAACAGATTTTTATTTCTCTAAATACAGAAGTAAAAATACATTACTGGGTGGGCTCCAGTGGCATTCTGACTTTAGAAGCCTTGTTCCTTCCCCTTAATTCTGCAACTCTCCACAAATTTCAAAACTGTTGCAAAAGTTGCCTCAGTCTTCAGTAAAAGATTTGAGGATATAAGTGGAGAGTCCACAGGCAGAGAAAAGAACGGAAGTCCCTTCGCACTAATAAAACTTTGACAGCATGACATTACATCCAATTATTATTTATGCTCATACACACATTCAATTGATGAATTAATCAATTAATCAAGAAAAATTCATATTATTAATCAGTTGGCAGTCCTATTAATAATCTATGAGCCTAGTCATAGAGAAACAGTGTGTGGAGAAAAGATCACTCATCAGTTCCTCAGTAATATATTTGAACAATTGAGCTAGGGAGTTTTCCTGGTTCCCACAACTCTCTTTCTGTGCTGTTTGTCTGTTATGCTCATTTGAACTTTCTACAAGAGTTCAGAAAGCCCATGACAGTTCACCAATGAAGTTTGGTTTTGGTTTTGATCTCCTAGCAGTAGAGCAGTAGTTTTGAGCATGACTGTTCTTCTAGGTTAGTTGCATGCATGGAGCATTTTAAAAATGCATGTCTTTCATATTGGACAGTTAAAAAAAAAGAGTTGTTAAGTATTTGACTATTAAATATTTTTTATTTCATAGAAACAAGTATGTGGATTGCATCTACATTCACATCTAAAAAACAGGAGGAGAGCTGCACATATACAGAATATTGCATTCGAAAAACAAAATCTGGCTTCATATTGTAGACTTTGAAAATGTCAGTTATGAAATATTTAGACCAGGCAACGCAGTCTTCGACTTTCAGTTATAAAATTTTAATTTCATGAGTTGCTAGCTGTCCAATTGTTCAATACTTGTAATACTACAAATCTATGGTTATCAGCTGCTAAACCTGAAACCAGATTAGTGATTCTGTTAAAATTAAATTACAATGACTTGTCAGATGCATACTTTGTTATCTATTTCTGCATTTTAAAAATAAAAAATAAAGGGGTCAAATAAAATACATAACTCACAACTATTTCTTACCTGAATCATACCCAGTTAACTGCCATACGCTATATTACAAAGGCAATCAGAACCATTCAGTTCATCTGTGTATTCATTTTGACATCATCCTTTCTTATTGCAGCCCTATATATTCCTAAAGAAAAATTCTGAAAAGCCATATCTTTTGTAAATATCCATTAAGATCAAGTAAGCATTTGATGATTTTAATATATACCTTAAAGTAGTTCTCTACATAGGACTGTTCATTCAGTGACCACCCTTGCCTGAAATTATGACTGTTGCAGTTCACCTGTAGTCACTTGATAGAAAATGTTGGTGGTTGGCAGTGAATCTCTGCATATAATAATGGGCATACTGCAGCTCCCCTCCATTTGCCTATGTCTCCCCCATTACAGCTGCCTACCTGGTCCAGCAATGTCCATGAAGTTGCTGCAGCCTTGAAGGCCTCAGCGTGGTCCTTGAGTATTTCTCCCCATCCTAACACAACTGGCAGTCTGAGTCCCCACTCTCTTTACCCCACCATGCCCGTGAGGCCTGGGCTTCCTCCCTGCACCACCACATCCTGATTTAATAGCTAGAAGGCTCACTAGTGAGCAATTGTTCTACAGGGTAGAAAGGCTTGTTTTCTGCCCAGAAAGCTAGTGAAGGTGATCGTTGTAAAGGCTAAAAAGACTCTCTCAGCAGCAGAAAAAGGCAAAACTAAGAAGATAAGATCCTGGTTGGTTTCCATGCAACTGTGGGCACTGGGCCACCCCACATGATAGCTTAACTAATACAACTGGGAGAGCTGGGATTGTGGTAGTTGAGCAAAATGGTCACATGAGCATCTGATCTAATGACAGCTTTGTTCAACAGTTTAGATTCCAGTCCCAATTGTGGTTGTAAGTCAGAGACTGCCTATGTGCAGTATGAGGGGGTGCGTATGTGTGGTTTTTGTTCCAGAATTTTTAAAAAATATCTTCAATTAGTGATAAGGAACATAGCTTTATTATTCATGGAAGCAAAGTAAAAATTTCTGTCAGAGGTTTTTCTCTTCCTGTCCTTAACTTCAGGAATATTGGAGCTTAAGGATGAGGAAATGTTAGACATAATTGTTAGAAGAGAATGCAGGAAAAGGAGAATAAGTTATAGATTTTTTTAAAAATATATTTGTATAATCCACACCTGTAGTCTAAAATACAAACAATGAAAACTAAGAGGCTATGAAAAACGTATTACAGTATGGATAGAACAATCACAGAAGAAATTTATGAGCAAGTGAAGTACCCCATAGAATTTGTCAGTTTATTAGAAATTTAAGTGGGCTACTTTCATAACAACTCAAATTGTAAAAGCTGAGATTGTGGTACTTTTAAAGACAGATTTTATGAATGAGTATGAGTACTGAATTGGCACAAAACCATACACAGTTGAAGATACATAAAGGGTACTTCTGGAATTCAAGTAGATTAGATTTAATTTTTTCAAATGCCTAACTTCCTTTCAAAAGATAGGAACAATAATTTTTTATGCAGTAACATTTTCAATGTCAGTTAGTAAAAGAGGCAGACAAATTCCCCGAAAACCTAAGTTGCATCTACTGGCAACAGTGTTCCTGCACATGTCATCATAATATCTGGGTTCATTTTATTTGAAAACTTACTTCCACACAAACTATAGACGTTGAATAGTGAAATTGGCAGCATATACTGTACATTAAAATTAAATAATTAATAAATGATATTATATATATAGTATATATGGTTTACATAGCATAAAACTATATAAAGAACTTGGACCTCAAATGTAATTCTCAGATTTTTAAAAAGCCAAGACTTATTGAGAAGAGAAAAAGAAACTATGATGCCTCATGAAATCATTTTATTCAACTCATAAAATTCTACAGTCATAATTAAAAATTGTATTATTTCTTTGTTTAACATAATAGTGAATCAGAGCATTTCAGTTTAGCTTGCAACTTTCCTATCCTCCACCCATCCAGTTTGACTTTTCTTTATCAGACTTTATATGTAATTCAACATATTATCATGGGTTGTAAAAAGTTTTTAAAAAGACTTCCACAGTTAGTTAACATAATGTTCAGCTATTTTTAGTTTTGTCTACAATACAGGCAAGAGAGAGAGGAAGAGATTTCCACTGTTCAGCTATTTCAAAGGCCATCTTAAATCACTGACATAATGGCAGATTTTGAAATCTAGGCATTCATCATGATAATTTCCTGTTCACATCCCCAGAGCTGGTGCAAAAATGCAGGCAGCTGTGTTGATACATTATATGTCTCTGTGTTTGTTTATAATGGGTTTTAATTGCCCATTCAAAAGGAAGCCAGCCCAGAATGTGTTACATTATCACCAGAATAACTATCAATAATGTGGCTGGAAGAAATGGTTTCTCTCTCAAGTTTTCAGCTAAGCTGAGATGGAACAAGGAAGCCTGTTCCATGAAAGACTGTTACTATCTCTGCTTTAACTATTGCATGAAATACTCACATGAAATTATGGACTGTCTATGTGAAATATTTCATCCACATGAACCTTGTCTCAACTGCAACACATTCTTGCTTTTCCAAACACAATTCTGCTTTGCAAATGTACAAATAGATAAGATGTGCCTCTCACTGTTTTCATATTATAATACTAATCATAAATGGGTGTAATCTAAAAATTGGCCTATGCTGCACCAGTAAGGTGCTTGAAACAGAAATTGGGGGGTGCACTACTGCCCTTGAATTTTGCATAGCTATTATTCTATTAAACGAACTATGAACACAGATGCCCTTTTGGAGCTCCTAAATTCTAAGTTAATGTAATGATCACTTAGTTATTTCTTCTATATAAAGCTTGTATAAACCCAGCAAAGCCTTGCCCTAATGGCACATTTAAATTCATGTTTATTATTCTATCCTTTTCATAATGTCCTTTTCGTTCATATGGGTACTGCAGGGTCAACTGCAGTATTCAATTAATCATTAGCCATTGTCTGGATACTTCACTCAAAATATTCTCTTCCACAGACTGAATACACTACTTTCTCGAGAAAGACAACATCTGCAAGTGAAGGTTTTAAAACCTGGATAATAGAAGTTTCAGCACAACTAACTATAGACATTCCAGTGCATTAAATTTCATGACCTGAAGTATATGCTAAGATATAAAGCTTGGTAGATAAAGAATTGTATTCCCTTTCCCATAGTAGTATTCTTACCCCCTTTAAGTTCAGCGAATTCTCGAACAACATGTCTCGAGAAGTACTTGTCACTATGCATTATTGGGGTTTCCCTGGGATGGCCATGGGTAGAAGTGGAATTTGAATAAGAAAATAATAAAACCATTGGGATAGTTAGCTCAGCATTATATTCTAAAAATGGCCTACTGAACGCATTGGGCAAATCTCAAACAGGTCGTGAATACTCCCATTTGCAGTAACTACTAAGAGGAATCATATTAATAGATGATTAACCATTAATTATGGTTTTCAGCCAATAATGCAAATGGAAGAATGTTACAGTGAATTTTAATTCCACATGTATTATTTAGGATTTTATTCAATTCTTAAAAGTAGAGACGTTTTTGAAGATTATTGCTGCATGATGTGTCTGCGTGTTAAACACTCAAATCAAAACACATATTTATATATTTTTTTCAATGTATGGATTCCTCCACACTTGCATTCATTATATTACTTGGGTTATTTCTGTCTTTAACTTAGAAATATCTCTGATGAAAAAAAAAGTGACTGCTTTTCGTGACAATAGTGTGAATATTGAGCATATCAAGATATGAACTCATAGAAGGTCACAAAAATTAAACTCTCCAGATTTTTAAAACACTTCATTGCAGTTGTTTTTCATATAGCTCCTTCTTCAGCAAAAGCAGCCAGTTCTTGATAATTTAGCAATATTTTGATGAAACAAGCCTTCTTTCCATCAAATGAATCTTCATTTGCTTTATTTAATATTTCTTTCTTGAGAACAGTGGAAGAAAAAAAAAGTCTACCATGTACCCTAGGAAGGAATCCCAAAATGTCTTACTTTACATCAGCAAGTTTAGAAACAATAGATATGTATATCTGTGACAGATGTACAATTTGCAGCTGCCATGGGCTTGCATGTAATTTGTCCAAAATTTGCACTAAATAGAGCACTATAGCATATTGTGGCAGTTGGTCTGTAAAAGACTGTGCACTTCTGATCAATGGCAGTGTTTAGATAATGGGAGGGAGGGAGGAATAGGGGGAGAAGCACTCTCTTTTCATGTGTAATCTACACAGGATGCACATATGCCAAAACTGAGAAAATATGAAATTAATTTGATTAAATCTATGGCTGCATAGCCTTTTTCATGGTTAGGCCTACCTGCTCTGTGAGTGGCATGCCAAGGTCCTAAAAGTGGCCAGATCCAAGATAAATGTTGTCTAGGCAAGGACAAAATTATTTATTTAAAATTAATTTTTATGTAATTTAATTTGAAAGTAAGTATACATTTAATTAAAATTGAATTAAACTAATTAAACGCAGTTAATGTGATTACTCTCCATGTAATGCAAGGGTTTTCTTTCTATTTCTTTCACATAAAAATTACGGGATGTTGGCAGTCCTTGGAGATTAAATATGGTTGCTCCTCCGCTGCTGCTGCTGCTGCTGCTGCTGCTGCTGCTTCTTCTTCTTCTTCTTCTTCTTCTTCTTCTTCTTCTTCTTCTTC
>JANHFR010005762.1:15928-26469 GCA_032468015.1 Mimophis mahfalensis
CAACCTTACATGGGAAAAGACCCGAATACACCAAGATTTATATACCTGCACCCGTGAAAATCTACGAAAACAAATATTTTTTTTCTTTATTTCCATTTTACTTTATTGGCAAATATTCCATTTCTCGATGTATTTTTTATTTTTGCACCTGTTGAAATATTTTAAAAAATTATGCCACAAGTACTAGTTAGCACAGAAATAGACAACGTTATGTTCTTACCTGATGGGGAAGTCAGAGTCACATGAAGGTCACCCCTGCGGGAATATTCAATTGTTGCTTCAAACTGTACATGTTCCAAGGATTTAATGGCATTTTCTTGGCCTTCACAAGCTGTGGTAGGAATTTCAATGGTAACTTCACCACTAGATTTTAACAACCTGGCAACGTGATTAGAAACTTAATTTACTTCATGAAGTTCTGATGCAGTTTTAAAAATCTGCAGTTTATTTATTTATTCATTTGCTCACAGAGGGACTTGGGGCGGTATACAACGACACATTAAAAGCATAAAAAATAGTGAAGTTTTGGTTTTGTACAAAGTTTTGCTTTAAAAAAAATTTTTTTTTAACCAAGACAGAAGTCCTTCAAACCAATTTTAAATTCCCATAAAGCTTTGGAGTGCTATTCAAGTTTATTGAGGAAAAATACCAAGAAAATGTACTGTTGCAGGGAAACGCTGCTCAAAACAAACCTAGATGGTAGTAGTCCCCAAATGAAGGCTAATTAGGCTGTCAGATTTTACATGTTACCAGTTGTTTGGCTAAATTGAATCTGGTTCCTTTTGTATGCAAAATGTATGCCATAGTCCCCATTCATTCTCTCCCTCACTCTTCTTGCTTTTTCCATGCAATTGTTGCTGTTTCAGGATAGCTTAATAAAGGTCCATATGGTTTTATAAGACAAAGAAGGAGGTGGCTGGACAGAGTCACTGAAGCAATCAGTGCGAGCTTAAATGGACTCCGGGGGACAGGAAAGCCTGGAGGAACATCATCCATGGGGGTCACGATGGGTTGGCCATGACTGCAACTAACAACAAGGCTTGTTACTACACAATTAAATAGTAGATAGAAGCACTGCCAGTTAGAAGCAGATGGGGACAGTTGAAAAAATGTTATATGCGAAGGCTACAGATCTCCATACGTTTCTGGATCAGAGTTTAGCTAAAAACTAAGCCAAAATACCTAAGTGTCAGCTCTTACCTTGGCTGAAAGTCACCGTCCTTAACTATGCATTCTTTCTTCTCTGGCACTCCTTTCCAGCTTTTGGGATCAGCCAAATCTACCAGTGCTTTAGCATTGAGTAATCCAAATCCAAATCGGCTGTTCACCATCAGACCAGCTCCGTTTTTCTTCCATCCTGGATTGTTGGCCAGAGGATCGAATTCAGATGTCCAGACTACCAAATGTTGCATATCCCTCCAGGTTAGATTAGGACTGTTACCAACAAAATTCCAGTCAATTTTGATTTTAAGGGATTGGAATCTTTGCCCATAATCCAGCATTTTAATAGGCACAGAATACTTTTCACACCAGTGAGCCAGTTAGAGCATAAGTGCTCAGTTAAGAAGCCCCAGTAATCAACATCTCTCTACTGAATTTCCACTAATATTTTGTTTTTAATGTCATGAAAGATTCATACTAAAATGCATAAAACTACTTAGAGATAAAAGAACTATGTTCGTTGCTGGGAAAATAGAGCAGCTAATTATTATACAACATTTATTACTCTTCTATTTGAGTGGGCCTTGGTGATCTCTGAACTTAGTTGTTTTCTTGGAGACATTTCATTACCCAAAGTAGGTAACATTTATCAGTACTGGTAACATCATCACTAACACTGATGATGGTACCAATTTGGGTAATGAAATGTCTGCAAGAAAAGAAACAAGCTCAGAGAATAGTAAGAACACCTAATTTCAACCCTGATTTACAAATATTCTCATTTATTGGTTCTTTTCTATTTATCATTGTGTTATATTTGTTCTCTACTGTCTACTTTTAGTGGTTTTTCTGATTCTTGTCTTCAAGCCCCTTTGAAGAGAATTTTTGAAAAGTTTCAAAGAATGGAACTGTAAAAGAGAAATAGGAGGCAGTAGGGGGGAAAACGGGTGATACGAGAAGATAGGCTAAGTTTGCATAGCTTGTTAAACCCTAGGTCCAGGTAAAATGTACAATTGCTGTAGTTCCATAAGGACATCAAGAAAAAGCACAATAATCACAGTATAGGATTAGACTAATCATTCTCTTTACAATCCATATCAATTTCATTTGTGGTCCTTCTGATCTACATATCCAAGAAGAATATTTGAGGACCCAGATTGTTGGGGGCAATAAGCTGACTTTGTAAAAATGCTGCTAATAAGCAGGCATATGCTAAAGAATGAAGGCTATTGCTAAGCACATTGAGTTGTGCTTATAGATTGTAAGCTGCCCTGAGTCTCCGGAGAAGAGCGGCATATAAATTGGATTTTTTTAAAAAAACATTTTACTTCAAATTTCAAGTATTGAATATATTTTGTTATTCTGCTGCAGATGTTTATGCTGGCAATATGGAACAGGTCAGTTGCTTGAAATGTGAATTAAATCAAAGTTTCAAGCATTCCTAACTAGGAAGAAGTTTGAAGAAGACTTACTTGGCTTCTAGGGCTAGAGCAAAAATCCCTGCGGCTAAAGGAGCAGAAGCAGAGGTCCCAGTGTGAGTGGCTGTGCATGCATTGTGTAGATCCGCACTTATCTGAAGGAAATAAACATCATATAAAGGTTAACCGTGGCCATGCGCAAAAGCATACTTCACCATGATTGCCTTGGAACATGTCGTTCTTTTCCAGATAAAATAAGACTTGAAAACCCTCCCCTTCTATTTTGCCTAAATTTTTTAATCGAAATGGTTTTAATCATTCATTTTGAATGAACATAATGCTATGTCAAAGGCACTCATCTTATTATAAAATCCTAGTAAGATAAAAATGTTTCACAATTATGGTTGAATCATAACATGGATCACTGTAAAAATGATTGCCAGATTAAAAATTACACAGCAGTTGATAGCAGATACTTTTCTTTCCATTCTTCTCAATCTAACAACTCACAGCTCTGTCATTTGGAAAATGAAACAGATGGTTTATTAGAAAATGAAGGGCTCTGCTTGGAAAAACTGCCTCACATTACTGCCTGCAAAATTCTAATATGTGGAAGTACAGTATTGAAATGCGTACATGTACGTATATGAATGTACATTAGTAGAATCTGTAGACCTTAGATGGAACGTTTTGGAGTTTTTGATCAATCGTACTGGTTATTTTTATCCTTTCTTCTCTCTTTCTCAATAAAACACTAGAATTTATTGGAAAGAGGTTATATCCATTTCATTTTTCAAATATCTTGATTCAGTGATAACCCAAGAGATCAGATGGAAGGGAGACAAAAGTATGGTTACTTCCCATATCATTATCTCCCCTGCCCTTTCATGAATCCAGGCAATTGTTTTACATTTCCCAAAGGTACCTGACTCTCCCAAACTTCCTAATTTTCATTCTGAGCACTGAAAGTATATTCAACCCAAGTTTTGTTTTCTCCAGACAGAGACAGTCTTTTGCATATTAAAGCTTTGAGTGTTTCCTTTATATAGAAGTTACAATATTTTTGCAGGCAAGAAATATGGAGTTCCATTTGAACAAAAGGTGATTGATTACATGTTATTTCAGCAATATGTTTACGGTGTGCTTTTGATGTCTTTTTCTTGCAAATCTTTACAGACTGAATTTATCTTTTAAAATTTCTGCAGCTCTCTTCCCAAAATGTGTGCCAAGTTTAATCCTGAATAAAGATGCCCACTATATCTCATTAATGATTGCTAGAACATTAAGACTAATTTCCATGATTTTACCATCCCTTCTCTACAGATTGCTTTGTGGTTGCTGTCCCCCACACCCCCAATGTTGATTAAATCTGGTAAAAACAACCTACAATTTTCTGGTCAGAATAGTCCCCACTGCTGTATGCTGTGGCCAGTGTTGAAGAACACTTCTCTGCATACCAAGGAGAATGGCCTTGCTGTGAAGCACTGCTGATGGAGATTGTGTAGATGCTGTCGGTGTAACCATCACAATCACAGTTATCTCCTTGGCGGCCACCGTTCCCTGAAGCCCAGACAAAAAGGGAACCTTTCCCTTTTCTTCCCTAAAGGAAATGAGAGAAAAGAGGTAATTATTGTGAGTAAAGATGTGTGCACTTTCCTCCAGGTGTAATTTTCATGCTCATTTTGTCAGTAAGCCTTAACATGAGAATCAAAGTAAGGATGCTCTCTTATTTTGTTGGAACAAAAATGCAGTTAACATGTTTTTCTGACTGATCCATGTCTTTAATTGGTTTAAGGCAGGGGTCTCCAAACTTAACAACTTTAAGACTTGACAGCTTCTGGGGAATTCTGGGAGTTGAAGTTCACAAGTCTTAAAGTTGCCAAGTTTGGAGACTCCTGGTTTAAGGTAAGCAGTAGATCTATACATCATAGAATGTCTTTGAATGATCTGAAGGGAATGGTCCTCCACAGAACAATGTAAGTAATGTGCATTTTCCCTGCAAGAATAGAAGCTTAATTTATCTAAAGAGATTCCTAAGATTCTAATGATAAAAAATAAGATAATGGACTAGAATGTTTGAAAGGCTAACATCTCAGTCAGAAAGCTGAGGCTACAAATGGACTGAGGACACAATAAGGAGCTCACACAGAGTATGGCGTGAAAACTATCACAGTGAATAGAAAACAACAAAATGAGCCTTTTTCAGTCCTTTGGCTGTCTTCATGGTTCAGTCTGAGAATGTTGTTGCTGCATAGACAATACATTTTAACAGGGAAAGCAGGAGCATTACAATCTAATGGTGCAAAAGTTGACAAGAGCTGGATAGAATTTCTCACTTCAATGAAATATTGGCCAGTCTCTAAGCTGGTACAGATAAAAATGGACGTTGTACACTCTAAAATGTAGAAGGTCTATTTTCAGGAACTTGTTATAGGGTGCAGGCTAATTCACACCCAACAAAAAATTAAGGATGGTCTATTTCAGATGTCCAAATACTTTTTTCTAAGTGAAGATTCAGGGTTTATTGCTTGGGGTAAAACTCACTGCACTGACAAAAGTTTGCTTTTGTTTGAGATTCCCCCTTTCTAATACTTGGCCATATTATTATGGGGAGAATAATTCATGATCCATGAAGTCATACACTGTTTGCAATAAGCCAATCATTTTTAGTCTTTAAAATGCAATAGTTCAGAAGTTAAAGTGCTGTTATTTTCCTAGCAGTGGATGTGCTGATATCTAGTCAATCTTTGAAACAAAGCTATATCCCCCAAGGAATCAGAGGAATTACAGAACTAATAACAATAGCTGCACATTTGCTGCATTACAAATTAATATTCTGGGAAATACTAATATATATTTTATACAGTGCATCTATTTCATCACAATATAATCATTTAATAGAGCACTAAATAATTAAATGGAGGGTTCACTATCTGTTGATAATTTCTTTTAAAAGGATTATACCTAGTCTTAATGTATAGACCTCAGATATTCACAACTCTGCCCAAATCCAGTTCAGGTTTTGACTATAGTACTTATTTAATTCATGGCCATTTGCTGCATTGAATATAAAATATATTAACTAGTGATCTGCCAACAAAAAAATGAAAATAAAAGTAAGCAATATTGTTCAGAGAGAAGACAAATGATTTTAGCACATATTTGTACTGCGCAACAGAAAGAGTGATAATCCATTATCTATGCCAGAGTCCCCAATCCCCAGGATGCAGCCCACTACCAGACTGTGGCCATTTCACAACTGGGCCAGATGAGCTGCAGGCCCACACACACATGTGCCCGTGCAGCTTGACTTGTGAGGACAGCAGGCCAACAGGCATGCACATGTATGTATCATTGTTCCGGGTAATGAACTTAGGGAAGTCAGGACTCTGACACTTGGTTCAGGTTCAAGAGCTCCCTTATTGAGTACATCATATTGGCACTTAAAAAGGTGAAGCTAGCTCTAAATTATTCCTATGCTTAAGAATAGTTAAAAGAATAAGATCTCCCCAGCTCCCTTTGTCTGTCAGGTCACATGGGCCAATCAGTCCAGGTGTAAGTTTCCACTCAACTTCAGCAAGTGTTGGTTGAAATGATCTTGGTTCACACACTGGTTGGTGGATGTTATGGCTAGCCAGCTAAGGCACCACATTCCTGAGTTTCCTCCTCCCATGCTCCCCACTCTCCCTTGAAGGCACCCAAGAAACAAAGCAGAAACAAGCATGGCTTCAGCTGAAATCATTTTGCAGGTTGACAGAATGCACAGTTCAATTTGTACAAGTTCTCCTCACCTGGGCTGCCAAGCTGCAAAGGTTGGGGACTGATGATCTAAGTGACTAGCAAGAGTCAATTGCTAGTCAGTAGCATTTTAAAGCTTCAGTGCATGTCCATTTCATAGAATGAAGTAGAAAAACCTTTAACTCTGTATTTTCCTGTTTTTTTATATATATAATTCTTGGTTCTTCAGTAATTATCCAGAAAAATGATTAGGGGACTCAAGGCTAAAACATATGAAAAGCAACAAAGATGATTAGGGAACTGAAGTCTAAAACGTGAAGAATGGTTGCGGGAATTGTATATGTCTAGTCTAGTGAAAATAAAGACTAAAGGTGACATGATAATAATGTTCCAATATTTAAGGGATTGCCACAAAGAAGAGGGGGTCAATCTATTCTCCAAAGCACCTGAAGGCCGGACAAGAAGCATTAGATGGAAACCAGTGGAGAGAAACAACCTAGAACTGAGAAGAAATTTCATGACATTTAGAACAATTAATCTGTAGAACAACTGGCCTTCAGAGGTTGCGGGTGCTCCACCACTGGAGGGTTTTAAAAACAGATTGGACAGCTATTTGTCTGAAATGGTATGGGGTTCCCTACACAGGGAAGGTTGAACTAGAAAACCTCCAAGGTCCCATCCAAAACTGTTATTCTGTTAACATCAGAAATTAATAGTTCCTCCTCATCATTAATTTTTAATTGGTTTTTATAATTTTATAGATTAATCGAATTTCAAGGTGTTTAATTTGCTTTTAATTATTTATATTGGTGTCTCTTTTTTAGTATGTAAGCCGCCCCGAGTCCTTCGGGAGAGAGGCGGCATATAAATTCGATTAATTAATTAATTAAATAAATAAATCACTAGCTGCCCTTCTGAATGATGAGCTATGAACAAAATCACACATGCACATTGCCATGCTAGAATATTAAAAAGAAAAGGCCATCTAAAAACAAACAATACTGTGAAGCTGGAGCTAGGAAACTTAACATTATAGTAAGAAATTTCTACTTTAAAAAAAGATTAATGAAAGTACATTCACTATAAAAGTGTCTCATTTATTAAAATGCTTGGGTGAATTTTTAAAGAGATAGTTTATAGACTATGACAGGTATAGCAGTGATAATAAAAGAACCCTTTTCTTGAATTGTTCATGCAGAAAATGTTAATAACTCTCATTAGGAAAATATGACTCCTTATTTGCCTTACTTTGGACAATGTATAATCTCTGTCAAACTTAGCTATGCTGGGAGGAAAACAAGGAAGAAGAATTGTGCTCTGTATAGTCTGTGTATAGTCTACCCTGACCTTCAGACTTTCTCTCAAACCCCTCTCTTGACTTCATAGGGAGAATTCAAAACCCAGAAATGAATCAGAACAGCTGTGTCTGCAGTGATGGAGCAGGAGGCCCATTGTGTTGTCACAGTGCAAGACTTTCCATTTCATGTGCATGTCATGATGTTACCAGGGAGTATAAAAAGGGTAGAGTTTATGGCATGCTGGTGTGTCATTTTAATGTTCCATGGTATTCCTCATTTGTATGAAGGATTTTTGTTAAAAAAGCTTCTGTGTACTGAATGCATCTTCAAAAATTACAGATGAACAGGCGAAGAAAAAGAGAAAGTAAGAGAATGATTTTCTCCAAAGACTGAAAGGAAATAAAAAAAGAGAGGAAGGGAAAACAGAGGAGAGAAACAAGAGAATGACAGTAAGAGGGAAATAAGAGGCAGTAAAACAAAAGGGTGATGCAAGGAGATAGGCTAAGTTTGCATAGCTTGTTAAACCCTAAGTCCAAGTAAAATATACAATTGCTGGGTTTTAATATGCTAAAGGTAAAGGCAAAGGTTTTCCCTGTCCAGTTGTGTCCAACTTTAAGAGACGTGTTCTCCATTTCTTAGCCAAGGTAGCCAGCAGTACCCAAATACTTTTTTATAATTATGTGGCCAGCATGACTATATGCCGAGGTACATGGAATGCTTTTACCTTCCCACCAAAGAGGTATCTATTTATCTATTTGCATTTACATGTTTTCAAACAGCTAGGCAGGCAGGAGCGGGTAAGTCATGGGAGCTCACCCCATAATACAGTACTTAGGTCTTGAATCCTAACTGTCAGCTTTCCAGCTGACAAGCTCAGCATCTTTAACCATTGAGCCACCGCTCCCCTTTTTAATATTAAGCTTAAACAAATAAAAAACACCATGGTAGTTTGGTTCATGCAGTTTGCTAAACAATATAAAGATTCCCTGTAATAGCAGAATTGAACCAAAACCACACCAAATTATAATACCCTAGGAAAGCAGATTGTCTGAACCCAAATGGCCTTTACCCAGTAATTCTGTATTACAAAAAATGAACAGTTAGGTGATCCTCAGTTTGGACTAGGCATGTCCCCTCTTGAAAAGCATTGGTTTTAAAGTAAACTACACAATCTACCTCAAATGATTCTATATCTTGCCTGTCTTGTTTCTCAAGCCAAAAAACCCAAATAAATAAAATACTATTTTGGAGAAGCAGCAAATGGCCAGTGATTTCTTCATGGAAGCATTATTATGGTGGCAGCTGGCAAGTGCTATTTGTTCTTTGCACTAAAAGTATTTTTTAAATCTTAATTTAATTTTTTAAAGTGGGATCGTGTTGCAGAGGATTGACAAAAGCAAAAAAATGATGCATTTTCCAGTATTGACCTTAAACTTGATAAACTCATTTTATTTCCAGGTAGAATATCTCTTGACTTAATTCTTAGAGGAGGAAAAAAAAATTCTCCTTCCAAACTAAAATTCCAAGTTAGTGAATAGTGATGCAATTGTTGGAATTCAGTTTTCCCCAATTTGGTTTTCTTCCATTGTGTTGTACCAACAACTCTCAAGGATGAGAAGGTTAGAAATAATATGTCCAAATGTTACCAAGTTGTGTAAGTTGTTTTAATAATTAGATAACTATTAAAGCAATTAACTGCTGATTGCTTTATACCTCCACTTTCAGTGAAATTGAGTCAAGTATTGGCTGCATCTGTCAGCAAGTCCACTTCCTATCAGATTTTCAGCCCCAAACATTGGTCTGTCTAAATGGTGAAAGGGCAGTTAATGAAAGAATATCTTGAAAAACTGGGTAAGGAAATTACAGAAAAATATAAGGCATATCTCTCTGTTGATACCAGAGGCTTAGTAAGTGGGTTTAAATTAAAAAGCATAAAACATTGCCCACGAACTTCACCTACATCCTTAACTGGATCTAAAGGACCTAGAAGAAGGCTATTTTTCTCAATTATTCACATCAACTTAATTATAACTAATTGAGCTATGCACTCTGTTATAAAATAACACATCAAATTTTGATGCTATACTAGATAATAATGCAATATTTAGGAAGTAGGCCATTTCTATTAATATTTTATAGGAGTTCTTTATATAAAATCTCATTAATATTCAGAGGAAAACAAGTAGAAAAAAGCCAGCAAAGAAAAAAGAAAAACAAGAAGGTGTGAGAGAATGATGATTTTAAAAAACCAACAATTTTTTGGCACATACTAATTGCTTTTTTGCTCTAGGTTAAGAGGTCTTACCTTTTTAATTCCATATTCAAAAGCCTTTTGGGCTAGTCTGCCAGGTCCCTCAACCGTTTTCCCATCATCATTTGGACCCCAACTGGCACTGTAAATATCCACATGATCAGGATTGAACCCAATAGAACTAGCTTCAATGGCATCTGTGACTATGCCATCCAGCATTCTGATCCCTTTCATGAGAGAGAGAGAGAGAGAGAGAGAGAAAGAGATAATCCCAATCAGCCATTATTTTATGCTCTCTCTGAAAGTTCAAAACAGTACTTGTGACCATATCAAAATGGAAACATTTTGTCCACTTTACTAAACTGCAAGGACCTAAGAACAAAGGACTGGATTGGATATAAGTGATTCAATATGCACAGTGGATATAAAAAGCCTACACATTCCTGTTAAATGCCTGGGTTTTGTGATATAAAAAAAACCAGACCAAGATAAATCACATCAAATTTTCCCCCACCTTGAATACAACTTACAAGATGTACAATTCACTTGAAAAACAAACTCAAATATTTTGGGGGAAAATAACAATAAAAAACTAGAATTATTTATTTATTTATTTATTTATTTATTTATTTATTTATTTATTTATTTATTTATTTATTTATTTATTTATTATAC
>JANHFR010005764.1:25657-38207 GCA_032468015.1 Mimophis mahfalensis
CCCCCCCCCCCCCCCCCCCCCCCCCCCCCCCCCCCCCCCCCCCCCCCCAAAAGTGATTTTTTTTAATGTATTTGTAAAACTTTTCAATAAAAAAAAAAGAATCTGTTGTCTTACCTGCCACCAGTAACCCCTGGTGATCAAAGGAAAAAATTAACAATAACAAAATTAGAATCAGGTCTGTCATCCTACTCCTTTATTTCTATCTATGTATTAGGATGTCAGATTTCCAAGCACACATTAGGCAATCTTAAAGTAGTATCAAGAAGTCTGATGGTAGAGTATGGCTTTGGGGGAGGGAGTGCATTGCTAAAGTTCCCTTCATGCCACCATAATAATCTTGGGACACAAGCAAGGCCGATGTTATGATCCCCATATTTTCCATCTCAAATTCATTGGGTTTTGCTTGCATATACAGGTGTATAAGTAAAGAATGATAATAATCCCATTAATGTTTCAAGATTGTAATAATGTCTTATGTGAAACTATCTAGATGTTATGACAAAAGTACTTTTGCTTGAAAAGACAAAACCAAAATACTGTTTTTCTGATACCAATAATCCTACTATATTCACAAAAGAGAGGATGTGAAACTAATACTCTTGTGAATTTTCCTGTTATGTATAATTTGATATTGAATATTTCACCAAATTTGCTATGAATATATTCTCCTTCCACCTGCACGATGAAATAACACCCCTGGAGTAAAGGTTCAGTTGAAGATTCATCTTCAAATACTTCCCCTCTTCAGTTATATGACATTAACATATTTTTGACAACAAGTTCAAGGAAATTTCTTAAGCAAACTAATTTCTGGACCAAAACACTGTGATGAATCAAAAATATGTTAAGGAAGCTATCTAGAAATGTCAATATAATGAATATGAAATATATATAAAGGAATTATTTATCTAATATTTTTCTATTGAACAGTGTATCATTATTACTGTTATTTACTGATGAAATATAGTGTAAATATGAATTTTAATCTCTAATATTTTTTAAAAAAAATTTAATTCCAGGAATAGGACAATATGAGAATTTTTATATGAAAAAAGATTGAAAAAGCTATCACTGACATAAACATATCACTGCCCAATGTTACAAATGAGTAAACTGTGGCTTTTTCTTTTTCTCCTTATATCCATGTCTCATCCTTTGAGATAAATGAGGTAGTATTAGAGTATGGAAAATTATCAGTTTTTGAATGTATAACATTTTATGTTGAGGGTTGTCTTTCTTGAAACAAAGACTGAAATCTTATTCTGTTAAGAAAAAATCATCATTGCCATCAAAAACCTCATCATCACTGTTATCTTATTACCCAATTCAAGCTATGTTCAGATATCTGTAGGAGACTCGGTCCATCAACTTTGTCTTCTGTTGCTTTGTTCATGTGTTTAGATCTGTGTTTCTCAACCAAGCAACTTTAAGAAATGTTGACTGCAACTTCCAAAATTCCCTAGCCAGCCGTGTTAGCTGACGAGTTCTGGGAGTTGAATCCACACATCTTACAGTTGCTGAAGTTGAGAAACACTGGTTTAGATTGTCCCATGAATAAAGGATATGCAATTGGAGAAAAAAAAATTCTCTCCAGAAATCTGCCTTACTCCACTCTGAAAATAGAAGTGATTTATAGCAGACCATAATTTTACACTCCACTACTTGTCTTAGTATTGGCTAGTACTCTGACAGAATGTATTCATCGCAACCAAGTGGTTCATCCCCTTGTTGGCACACAGCTTGGAACATTATGCTTCATGTCTATACACTTAAAAAGGATTCTTTCAGGCACTGTAAGATAAAACCAGAAAGAACTAAGGGGTGTATGAAGAAAAAAGGAGAAACAAATACATCTCTCTAGGACTGGCAATAATCTTAGAATGGTTTCCAGACAGTCTTTTAGCTGTATTTTTCTTATTTATGGAATTTTAGTAAAGACCCAGATGTCATCTTTCTCTATTTATCTGGTGTT
This sequence comes from Mimophis mahfalensis, assembly GCA_032468015.1. Classification (NCBI taxonomy): domain Eukaryota; kingdom Metazoa; phylum Chordata; class Lepidosauria; order Squamata; genus Mimophis; species Mimophis mahfalensis. Next base: position 27,630 of record JANHFR010005764.1, read on the forward strand.
TTCCATTAATTCCTGGTCACTCCATCCTTTCACAATATTTCTGATGCTGCCACAAAGAAAAGGCAAACATTTTAAACTCTATGATCTGTCCAATTTTTCATTATATTTGTTCAGCCAAGCAAGGCAAGAAAAGGAAGAACAACCCAAACACTATGCTACAGAATACTGACTGACAACTAAATCCTATTGCTTCAATAGAGTGTGTTTCCAAACAATATAGAATCAAGTGCAATATAAAAATAATGATTTTTCTAGGAAATATTCCCTTTAGGACAAAATGTCACATTTCACAAATGTGTAGGGTTCTTTCAAGCACGCCTGAGACAGCTCATTGTTTTGAGGAAGTGGTTTTATTGTCCTAGTGGATTTGGGTAGAGCAGATGCCTGCAGAGAATTGCCACTTGAATATAGACATACAATTATTGTCTGATTATGTTTTTGATGCATTGCACAGTAAAGTATAAAACTAAAAATCATTAGAGATTAGCTAGCTCCCCCCTTATTTTAGTATGAAATTAAATCCAGTTTAATACCTAGCTGTGTGTCATACAGATCAGATCTATTTGTACAAGGCTGTACAATGTGGAGCTGGTTCAAATGAATGAATAGCTTTCTCATTACTTCACCCTATTCTGCTGCCTCTTTTTCTTGTCCTTTGTAATGTAATGGAGGACAGCTGTGGCAGTGAAGTGAATATTAACTAACTCCGGTGCCTCAGCAGATTGTGATTTTAATCCTTGCAAATACCACTAAAATCAAAATTTAATTACACTCTGTGTAGCTCTGTTAATGCCTGAAAAATATTTAACAATTAGTGGGAGCTTAATTAAGGAAACTGCCTTTCACAAAGCAACCTAGAAAGTCTCCTCTTTTGCCTTGTCTTCACCATCAAAAGTCTTTATATTTCACACAAATTAGTCTGATGTAAATCCTTTACTGTAGGGGAGATTTGGAAGCTCAGCTGATCGCATTTGTGGGCTTCACTGTCCATAATGTAAGGAAAAGTTTTCAAAGAGCAGACAATGGTTTACAGAGTACTGCTACTTAATATAAGAAAACTTGAAGAGTGCAGAAAATCAGATCCTTTTCCCAGTGTCTCAGTTCTGAAGCCAAGAATGAGCCATGCACAGAACAATGGCTATGCTTATGTTTCAACTCCATATCCGATGCTAGAAAATAGAGGTGGTTGTAACAATGTTTGCTCTTTGTGAAGGCAAAATATTGCGGAATTGAAAATAAATAAGAAACTGAATGACTAAGAAATGGTGCGAGGGAGATACTGACGTGTTCTTATTAAAACGGGACTAAAAAAACAGGACTAGGGCATATTTTGTCAAGGTAGATAACATTAAAGCTTTCATTTCCTTTTATAATATTTTTATTGTTTATCTGGTATTTCTCCATTCTCTAATACTATCATCCTATACAGCTCTGCTCAAAAGTAAGATCCATTACAATGAATCTAGTTTACTCCTTGGACTGCAGACTCAAGGTTTATTTGACCAAACTGAAGTGTTTTAGAAAGTACATTAGTGAAACTTACTTGGATGGGGAAGCAGTGTTACAGTTAAGCTGTGATTATTGTACTACACAATGAAATCTTCTGAGGACACTAGGGTTACCCTTGAAATTATCCTTCATAGCTTCTTCCTCCCTGAAACAAATTCTGTCCATCAAGGAAATCATGGTCTATGCCCCTTTTTTGTGCCTCTGTCATGATTGCACTACAGAGTGGGGCTTGTGCACTGACATGCTCAGATGTTGTAAAAACACATTTGGCTCAAAACTTACCAGTAAAACCACAGGCCAGCTAGTCCAGCTGGCTTCTTTTCTGTTGGTAATTGTTCACTACTGACTGAGTGGAAATCGGTCTGTTGGTAAATGTGAGTGGCTTTAATCTTTATTTTGTTTGCTTGTTTATTTTTCTGTGTTTCTATCTATGCTATGCTCTGCTTGGAGTTAAAAGAAATCTGGGAACCAAGTTATGTCAATTGACTTCACTGGCTACAGTGTTGCTGCTAAAATGTTGCATAGGCTAAGAGGTAATGTTCCTGTTCCAACTCTGATTGAATGCACAAATAGGATCCTTGATTAGGATCCAATTGCCACCTCCATCCAAGCATTTCAAGAAGACTTAGATGAGTTTTCAAATGTAACTGCCATATGCATTCAACTGTACATTTGCATTTGCATTAATGGTGCTGTCAGCATTTATATCAGTATCTGGTTGCACTTTGTGGAAAGTTGTTAAAAGATCAGGATAGGAGTTTGGGGAGATGCCAGAAACAGTATTTTGGGAGAACTGTATTCCAAAATAAAAACTGTGCAAAACTGAAGGTCACATCTGTATCCACAAACTATTGGCAAGATTTTAGAGATCATTCACTGGAAGAGGATCTATGCACAAATATTATCCGAGAGCAAGAATTAGCAACCTCTGCCAGCCTATCAAAGTTTATTAGAAATAGTGCATAGTTTTTGGAATAAAATGTTTACAGGACATGAATGTCTAAGGTATATATATTGGTGTGCATGCACACATATATAGTCATACATTTGATTAAAACATTTAAAAATCCTTCACTAAAAGATATCATGTATCCTAAATCATATTTAAAAAATCAGCAATCTCCTTGTCTCATTTAATATAAAAGAGTCCATTTTTAAAGTTTTACACATGTGCAAGAAGATACCTTAGCATTATTTCAGAACAAAGACACAAATGGATTAAAACCCAAATCTTGTCTTCACAAGATAACATCTATTGTAGTTCCCTAACCATCTGTTCATTATGCAAACATGATACTGCTAATAGTTTGCATTCATGCATTTCAGTGTTTGACTGATTAATTTTTGGCTCATGGCAGTTCTCTACCAGGCACTTTTACAAGCCAAAAACGTATATTACTGACAGCTACTTTCAGTAAATAGAGATAGAAGGATTAAGAATATGCATGGCTAAGTAATGTATTCTTTGCACTGGAAAAGAGTTGCCGTGAAAGTAAAGCAACATGAGCAAACATTAAAAACAAATTATGGCACTTGTCAAATGATTGGATCACATCTAATAAAAAAATACATTGGATTATCTATATAAGTATATTCACATTCAGTTCTCAAATTCAAATGAACTTTTTTTTGCAAATAGATGATGTAAGAACGGATTTTAAAGACTGTTGCAAAGTTTTAAAAATAATTAAGAAATAGTTCAAAGTACAAGTATGGGGGGGCATATGCCTGGGGGAGCCACTTTCAATTTTCACATTGTTTTTAATTTCATGCTACACTCATTACGAAGGGGATATCAACAAGTTAGGTAATTTGGGATAGTTTTAATTTACTCAGAACAGAGGTATCTAAAAGAATTATACAAAATGTTTTAATAGGAGGTACTTGGAACTAAAAATTTGAAATGAGTTGTTCTGTCTTCAGTTGGAAACATCCAAATAATACACTAACTTTTCCATAAATCTTTGAAGCTTGAATAAAGCCTGTTTTAAGATAAAAATCGTTGTTTGGAGAACTAGCAGAAAGCATGAAACACAGTTCTGAATTTTACAGAGGAACTTCCATGTTTGAAATTTTTGCCTGCTTCTAGTGTCTCACATGCCCTAATTCAAAAACCTCTGGGGAACTCTGCATATGAATGGTAATAAACAAAGGGGACAGGTAAGGAATAGATGTTTGGTTTCTGTTCAAGAGAAATGCCTTGGTAGGCAAGGAAAGGAAAAGGGAAGAGAGAGAAAGAAATATTTATTTAGCAATCAAGTCTGCCTTCCAATCAAAATGAACTGAAGAAGCAACACAAGTGTGGATATAAATTATACATATAGCTATAAATCATAGTGCATACTTGCTGATGGTGGTTCCATGTATACTCTGAGAAATTGATTCTGAATCAGTAGAGTAGGGAGCCAGTTGGGTCACAAGGATAGAAACTGGAAGACTGTGTTCTACTCCTGCCTTAGGCATGAAAGCTAGCTGGATGCCTTTGGCAGACATTGTCTGTCAGCCAAACCAAACTCTTTCTCAGACCAAATCAAGTCCAAGCTATTTTCAGATTATTAACTGGAGACTTAATCAGTCAACTTTCTCCTCTGTTGCTTTGTTCATGTGTTTAGGTCTCAACCCTAGAGACTTTCAGATATATGGACTTCAACTTCTGCAATTCCCCAGTGAGTCATGCTCGTAGGGTTGTTGTGGGGCAAGTAGATGGAGGAAGGAGTATTAGTATATTGTTGGCCAAATTATTTATGGAAATAATATATATAGAATATAAATAAATAATCATGTTGAATTGAGAATACATCTGATGATTTCTGTATTCACTATTCCCTTCTCTCTCCTTTCTGCCTTCTACATATTGTAGGTAGAGCAACCCATTTCAAATTATAGGTGTGAAGGGGGTGTCTTAAGGTCCAAATGTCAAAATGCATATCTTCATTAGATTGATGTGCTACTTGAGTGAATTAAAAAGTATCCCAAATTGTCCCATTTGCTTCTGGGAACTTTATAATGAGTCATAACCCAACAATTAAATAGTGTGGAAATTGAATTTGGGTCTCCTATGTCTATTAAGTTCCTTGTGGCGAGATAAATAAATAAATTGTTGAATAGATTTGGATAACTTTTTAACAAGTTCTTAATGTTTTGCAAATGTCAGCAGATATTATCCTGTTGTTATTATTTCTGGTGATCATACAAAGAGCTAGAGTGGATCTTTTCATCCAAAGAGAATACATATAGATTTCTCAGTGGCATATTTTTATAGGCATGCAATCTACAAAAGCATTAGATGATTATCACAATTTATTTCTGACTTTTCCTGCTAGTGTGTGGTTTTTTCCCCCTACTTTCTTTGCTATTTATTTTCCTCAGCAGAAAGGTTACACAGCAGTGCCTATCTTAATCCTTCTGTGGATGGAAGAGTGAGGCGTGGTTCAGTCACACAGCTGGCAAAAGATTACGGGGAGCTTTGAAAATGCTTCAAAAAGAGTCTAAGAAAGCAGTTGCTAGAGTCATTGACTGTAACTTGAAAAGCATTGCACTAATTTCTATAAAAATTGGCAGGCTTCATCCTTCATAATGGCCTAATCTTTCTGAAATGTTTAATCTGTATTGAAAACAAATAAAAACACTACAGGTATCATCAGGTCTTTTTTATTCTACCCATGCTAGATAATCCACGGGCAAACTCCTTTTTCTCCCACGTTATAGGAGCCAGATATAATATAATCAGTAATAAAGTGATGCAATTAATCAAAAGATTGCATCTCTGCCCATAAATGGCACTTTGTTCCATTCCTTTTTTACTTTTTTTCTTTTTTTTCTTTTTTTTGGGGGGGGGGGGCTTTCATTTTGAACCCAAAACAAGGGACTTCTCACCCAACAAGTGACAAGTCACCCAATGAACTTTGTGATTGACTGGGGCTTTAAAATCCAGTCTTCTCCATCCTAGTGTGATATTATTGTGTACTGTATACAGCTGGAAAGCCAGTTTGGTCTAGTGGTTAAGGCATTAGGAGAGAAAGCAAGCGACTCTGAGTTCAAGTTTTTCTTTGGCCATGAAAGCCAGCTGGGTGATTCAATTTTTTTTTTACTACTGGTGTGGCTTAGTGGGTGTGGCTATGATGTCAGCCAATCAGAGGTGGTATTTGCTGGTGTTGGCCAATCAGAGGTGGTTCCCCGAATCAGTCAAAATTATTGCTATTCTTTGGAACCTGCGGGAACTGGCTGAATACCACCTCTGGCCATCACTCTCTTTGTCCAATTCACCTCACAGGGTTGTTATTGTGGGAAAAATAAGAGGAGGAAGGTGTGTTGGGCATGTTTGCCACCTTGAATGATTTGTAAAAATGTGAACCAAAAATACTCACTGGATTCCTGCAAAAACAGTCATTGTTTGTATATAACAATGTTTGTCCACACCTATTTTACCTTTTTGTGATTATACTTGAATTTGAGATTTTAAGAACTAAGTTTGTTTATTTTTGAGAAAAGGAATTTATAATTATACCAATCATACATTATTAACAGATTACTTCTATACCACTGCATACGTTGTACTTATTCATGACAATAAAACTATAAACTAACACATGCAGAGAAGGGCTTGAAGAGATAGTTTACTTTGAGTGTATGAAAATAAAATAGTAATATCTAAATGACCTCAAAATATATCAGAACTAGGTAAGGCATATTTATCAATGGATTCCATTAAAATATCAGAAGCAGCTTGAATACACCAATGATATATTCATGATGTGCGGCATCTTTCTCAAATTGACACATGATACAAATCTCATAATGAACCAAGTATCCAATAGTGAGGAACTTTGGAAACCATGTCTCAGTACACCCAAAGAGCAAATCTTGGAAAAGCTGATTTATCTAATGTTCCCCTTTTAGAGAAAGGTGAAAGTAGAAAAAATCTTTTAGGTATGCAGAAAGGTGCATACACAAACATGTGCATGAAAGCCCGTGTTCTTTCCTCCCTTTTTTATAACCTATTTCTTCATTGTGGTCCAGTTACTCCATATATGGCAAGAAGAGAAAGAGAAATAAGGACTCACTAATAAATATATGTTAACAATAATACTCTTAATTCTTTGTGTAGTGGTAACCTACGGTCAGAATGAATGCATAGTGATTCTATGGAATTTTCTTATGGCCCAGGATACAGAAACAAAGATGGTTATGTTCTTGCTATCTCTTGTCCTGTCAGAAGTGACATAGGAGAACCAGTAAATGGATGGTTGATTGGCATTGAAGAAAAAGAAAAGGAAAGCCTTTCTCTAATTCATGCCTTGTATGCCAGGTGGACTCTACCAGTTATAGTAGCCTTGAGCTGATTGATGCCTGAGTTCCTACTTTTCCTAATTAAAAAGCCTTTTTATTTTCTTGCCAGTTTATAACTTCCATTAAGGGTAATGGGAATTATGCAAGTGCAGCGACCTGAGAATGGGCTCCTAAGGAATTGTGTAAATATTTTACAACTGACTGGCTATTGCCAACTAACTGAGCAATGATGTTAGTCTGTTTTTTTCCATAGGAAAAAGCTTCAGTTATACAACAGTTACTTATAGGCTCGACAACTTCAATTGGAACAATTACTTGTTTACCTTGGGCTTATCATACCAACTAAAAGCTGAAGAAGGCATCTTAATGTATACTGACGACTACAAGAACCACAAATACCTTACATAGGATAGACAAATCCTTGTGGTAAATGTAAATATTAGATAAGCAGTCTTGAACTTCCTATAAATTGTTAAATCCTGTTAATAAGGAGGAGTCCAAATCTTTAAAAATACGGATAGCAGAAGAGTATTTTGTTCTGAAGGCTAATAAATGTAAGAAACATAGGCATTTTAAAATAAACTATGCATATTTCATTCAACTAAATTCTATGCAATTTAATATCAGGAAAATTAGCTAGCCCTGAACATTTAGGCATTGTATTATTATTTTCCATATTGTCTAATAAATGGTGTAGTGTTAGGAGTTGGAGGTTTGTATTTATGACAAATGTTTATTTTAAATGGAAGAGAAAATTCAGACAAAGTTTCGACTACCCAAAAAATGTGGTGATAGGCAACATGTGCAAAGTGGCAAGTATCTAATACATGTTTGCACAAGATTTAAACATTTCCTTTTGAATTGCCTTGCTGCCCAATAAAACAGAGTATAGCAGCCTTACAGTTATTAAATCTTTTCTTAGCTGGAAAATTAGTGTCAAATTGCATAAGCCCATAAAGTATGTCGGCATGAGATAGTCTCATTAATTTGATGGCTAAAGGTAGGTTCTCAAACAGCAGGTTTTCTCATTCCCATTTTTATTTTAATCAGCTAAAATAATGAGCTGGGTTTTGAGTTGCTTAACCAGGGCCAAAGAAGAAGAAAATGGAATCAGCTTAAAACCTCAGTCCTGGATTTAATAGTCTACAACAAAACACTAAGCAGGTCAGCTTCATGGTTCAGCAAGTCCTAAAAGCTTTGCCTGCTTCTCAACAGCTTATCAGTGGTCAGTGTACAAGAGCTTCCAATGAGCTCTGATTTACAGCACCGAAGGGGGTTGCAGTGAAAATGAAGGGCAAAGACCAGAGCGTACTTCATATATGCTTTCTTTTTTAAAAAAGAAGAAATTGATTCCAATCTAAATTGATTCCAATCTTGTGCTAGAGATATCTGGCATTTCACATTTGACATAAGCAGGTCACAGCTCCTCAGCTTCATGGAGGACCAGCTTGGCAGCAATCTGGTTTGTTTTTTCTGGGTCAGTGTCTGCCTTTATCTTGTTAAGCCTGCTAATTGAACACAAAACCATGTGATACAAATGAGACAAATGCATTCAACGAGGAGACCAGACCAGCAAGGGGGAAGGGAATGAATGCCATTAGTAGCAATCAGTGAAAGAGATTTTCTTTCTTTGAACACACAAATATAGTTTGGTCATACCTATGCTGATACGTCAGGGAGTTATTAAATCAGCTACTAGCTACTCAATATGTTTGTCACAGAAAAAGGAAAAAGTAAAGAAATTGTTACTTAATCCATATCCACACAACTGTACTGTACACAAAATGTACTGATTTCACAGGAAAAAGAATTGTTTCTTACATCTTCAAATATGATGTCTCCATTTATATTAAACACAGTGGTCATGGCAAACAACAGGTTCTCCTATTTCACTTTAAAATGGACTCTTTAACCTTCTCTTCAAAGAAAACTTCTGAATAACCACAAAATTGCATACTAAAGTATAAACATTTATTGCATTCAGTAAAGATCATGCTTAATTTGCTCTGTGAATATTGTTGCAATGAAAGAATACATATGTTTTCATTTGATGCATCCAATCACGTTTAATTTTTGAACTAGTGATTCAAATTTTCTTCAGTAATTCAAGACTGAATTACTGAATAGTTTATAAAGCTTGATTTTATTCCTCTTTATCTTGCAATCAACTGATATAAGTTTGTAATGACTATTTAAGTGATGAATTGTTCAGTTAGCTTCCCCCCTCATCCTGGTTATTAAATTGTGATTGTTTAGATAGGCTATTTTTGACCACAAAAGACTACTGTATTTCTATTCCTGAAAGACTGATACCTAACAGAAATTTCCTGCTTAAGAAGCAAGGATGCTATTTTCGTAATCTTCCCTTCCACTTACAGTCTTCCATAATATCTGTTATTTTATTTCAGAGAATTCCTCCATTATCCGAGATCAAAATTTTCAGAAAGCTGATGTGAGAGAGACGCAGATATAAAAATAATTTCTCTTCCCTTTTTTCAAAAACCGAAACTCTGCTGATGCCAAATCTAAATTCAATCATGTATGTATAATTCTTTTTAGTCCTATGTGCTTTTCTTCACCAAAAATAGCTTGATAAGTTTATTGTGACTGCATATGCATTTTTTACCATAATAATAAAAACAACTTCCTATTCCAGGTCTTTGGGATGGACTCCATAGAAATTCCAAATCTAGTTTAAATTCCGGCTGACCAACCATAATAATTTTCACTCCTTCACTCCTCTACCCACAATAGAATTCCTTATACCACCAGGCTTAAAATTCTGGGCTTGGACAACCTGGCACTGTGCCACCTGCGGTCCGATCTAAGCATAGTAAACAAAATTGTCTGCTACAATATCTTACCTGCCAATAACTTCTTCAGCTTCAACCACAATAATACATGGGCAAACAATCAATACAAATTCAAGGTAATTGCTTCAAACTTGATTGCAGAAAATACAACTTCACCAACAGAGTGGTCAACACCTGGAATGCTCTACCTGATTCCATTGTTACAGCCTCAAACCCTCACAGCTCCAACCTCAAACTGTCTAGCATGGACCTCATCCCATTCCTAAGAGTGTCCATAAAGGGGGCATGCATAAGTGCACCAACGTGCCTACCGTTCCTGACTTACTGTCCCATTTAGCTGTATTTACTTCCTTTGTTCATATTTATGTTTATACTTAGACAAGCTATCTTGTACATGTCTGACAAACAAACAAACAGGCAATAATAGAGGTGCCATTACCCCAAAAATATTGGTTGACACTTTAAAAATCTGAAAACTGCAAAAGGCCACACTGCTTGGATCCATATACTATGCTGATATATTATGACATTCAAAGTTTGTGGGAAGAACTTCAAAAGTATGAAGGTGAACGTCAGCTAAAGAACTAGCAGATGTGACTTCACATTAGTATAAACAGATAATCATGTCTACTTGCAGGTCTTTTTACTTTGTTATTTTCTCCATATATTTCTCTTCTCTTCTGCTCTCTCCAGGTACTGCAACACCCACTGTCTAGACATTTTTGTGTTTCTTATTGACAGTTATTAAGTCTGAGATGTTATGTGGCAGGTGCTTGACTTCAGATGCCAGATCCAGTCTGAACATCTGGCTGAGTGTGGGACAAACCATAATAATAATAATAATAATAATAATAATAATAATAATAATAATAATAATAATAATAATAATAATAATACCCCCTTTATGGATCGCTGCCTTGTCGCGGCAAAGGGGCTTGCGTGGCGCAATGAAGTTATGAGCTATGCC
>JANHFR010005765.1:0-10524 GCA_032468015.1 Mimophis mahfalensis
TTAGGCCGTACACGGCTGGATTTTCTGGACGGGGTGGGTGAAAACGCCCCCCCCCCAAAAGCCTCCAAGGGATTACTTTTCATAGATTTTTCAGGACTGAGTGGGCATGGCTAGGTGGTCATAGGACTGGGCTGGGTGGCCCACCCAGTCACATGACCACTTAGCCACACCTATCCAGTGACATGACCACCTAACCATACCCACCCAGTCATATGACCTCCTAGCCACGCCCACTAAGCCACATGCACAGAACCGGTTGTTAAAAAATTTGAAACCCACCCCTGGTTACCGCCAGTTCCTTGGTTCACAATCTAACATTAATATTTTAAATAGAAAGTCACAAAATAATTCAATTTTGTTATTACTGTCTGTTCAGTGAAAACAATATCTTTATGCCAAATTTCATTACTTTCTACTTTTCTTCAATCTTTTTTTTCCTGTTCTACTTATCTGTTTTTATTTCATGCTTGCTGGTTTCACAGTTTAATCAAGTTCTATTTGTCCAATGACACAAGTCCCAAAAATTCTTTATAAAATTATACTGCAAATTTTCCCTTAAGACAATCACTACCTTTATTATTCTTGTATATTTCAAATAGTTGATTATTTCAATATTCAGTATTTTCACTTACATATAGCAAAAGCTGCCAATACAGAAGTATAGCATAAGCTGCTAATGTAGCAAGTATAGCATAAACTGCTAATAGGGAAGTAATTTATGTAATTTGCAAGGCTATATCATAAGCCAATTTTGTTCTGTGCCTAGTGATATGACAAGCCTAATTTAACAACTATAGTACTTTTGTATAATCCCAGCTAAACATTTGTCGGAAATCTCAATGTTACAAATATGGAAACCTGTTCAATGGCAGGGACAGATTGACTTTGCGGATCATAATACATATGCCAATCTTATCTAATATCCTACAAAATTAAACCCACTTTTTCATTTTCCAAAGGAATAGTCCAAATATCTGGAAAAGCTTTTCTTAGAATGAGCTGTAGTTCAATCACTTGAAAGCCTGTAAGACAAAGTGTAAATAACATAATGGAAAGTTAAAAATAATATTATTACAACATATTTTTCTGTGATTAAAATGTTCTTCAGCCTTACATTAAAGCATTCAAGTGAGAAATTCATCGCACTGTTATACAACTGAATGATGAGAAGACACCAAGGAAAAATGTTAACAGAACATAAAAAAACTTAAATAAGAACATGAGACACACATGCCAATAGAAATGAGATTCATACAAATTTTCTTATCCTTTTTTCAGTATACTATTATTATGGTTGGTCACACAACCAATTGTTTGGACTTTTTCTTATTCACCTATTGAGTCCTTCCCAAGGCCCTGAGATAGGTCAATGTTCTTATTTGATGGGGTTAAAGGTATCATCACAGATACGGTCATGAAACAGATACTGTCAACCCTGAAGCGATGTGACTGAAGCCATTTTGAGGTTTCAGTGTTGCCACACTGGAGGAGCTGAGGGATAGAAGGGGGGAATAGAGATAACTGGGGTTTTGCAGCCAAAACAAAGTATTTTCTCCTGGGCACCAAGGACATTCTCACACCTGGTCAGAGAGAGCGAGGGAGTGATCTTACCCGGCAGATGGCATCCCAATTGGACCATGTGACTGATTGTTTGGGGAAGGGGAAAAACTTTTAATTAGGTAAAAACTGCAGGAATCTTCAGCGTTGGTTTTCACCAGAACTGTGCCAATATGAAACATCCAATAAAACTATTCTTTGAGGAATCTACCTGCCTCAGAGTTTTGTTTGGTATGGATGTATTACTTGGAACCCTGACACTGTTCCAAGTAAAGCTGCCTTTTGCAATTGACTGATGGCAATTTTGTCAATGCCAATGGTGTTTAAATGGTGCTCCAGATGTTTTGGGACTGCACCCAAGGTGCCTATTAGTATTGAATAGTTTTGCTTTCTTTTGCCGTAGATGTTCTATTTCTGTTTGCAAGTCTTTGTGCTTTGTAATTCTTATCGTTAGTTACATAGCTTGTTGACATATTTATCTATCCATCAAGTCCTTCCCAAGGTTCTGGAAGGACTCAAGAGGCAGATAAAAATGCCAAACCTAGTCTTATTATATTGTTTTCCCACCTTTTTATTTATTTGTTTATATATAATTCTATTATCCCAAAGGTTTCATATCTATCTATAACGGTGGACATACTAGGCAGCAAACATATCTAATTCTCCTGCCTATTTTCCCCACAACAACCCTGTGAGGTAGGTTCAGCCGAGATACCATGAATGGACCAAAGCCACGCAGTTGGTTTTCATGCCTAAGGCAGGACTAAAATGTACCATTTCCTAGTTTATAGCCCAGCATTTTAATCACTAAAACAAACTATATATAGCAAACAAACACACACTTTCAAAATGCTAGCCTCTTCCTAATGCAAAAAACCCTGCACCATTTCAAAACAGAGTTTGAAGGGAAATTTCCATATCAAATACACTGACCCTTTTGTTAAAATATTGTACTCATGGAGTTATACTGTTTATGAACTATTTCACATAGATACGTAGATTATAAACGTATCAATAGCTATAGCTCCCTGAAATAGTCTCTCTCGTACCATGCTACCAATATATACACCCATGAGGGAGAAAAATTGTGCATATTAAGACAATCCCCCACAAACTGACCTGGAGGGGCAAAAAAAAAAAAAAGTTTTGAAAGAGAAATGGGACAAAATATCAGAAACGTCACTGAAACAAGGCTGGGAAAGAAGAGAGACTTTGCTATTCCCTCACAGCCCGTTTCAAATTTGGAAGCAAAGAAAAGGACAATTTGAGATAAAAGGGGATTTCGTTTTTTTACAACAGTGGTTCTCAAATTTCCTAATGCCGCGACCCTTTAATACAGCTCCTCATGTTGTGGTGACCCCCAACCATAAAATTATTTTCACATGCACCTGTATCTGTATTGAAATATGTGTTTTCCGATGGTCTTAGGCGACCCCCAAAAGGGTCCCGACCCACAAGTTGAGAACCACTGCTGTAGAAACTATTAATATGCTTTAGCCAGGAGTCTATACCCCCTTCTTGGTTTATACTCCTTTGTTGTGTTAAAGTCTATACATTTTTATTTCTCTTTACTTCTCTTAATATAATACCTATATTTATGCATTCTGAAGGTATGTCCAAAATAAATTCTTGCTTTCTCCAGGCTAATGCCTCTCAAAGTGTAATGAAGACTTCCCCAAGAACCTTTCAGGACCTTTCAGGTGGTCTGCAAAGTCAAATAACTAAATAATTTAAAATTCTCAGGTTTAATTTCTAACACAGTAAATATTGATAGATCTAACATAAATAAATCAAAGCTCCCTGGACTCCTCAATCATTTTTAAGAATGCAAAATGGTTCAGAGACCAAATTGTTTGCCCGTATCCTTGGGAACTGCAATATTCTCTTTGCTTATTCCAGACCTGAGTCCACTTGTGGTCTACCCAGAATATTGTATTTCTTTTAGGGATCTTTTTCATTTCCATAAATTTCTATTTTTTAAAATTAACTTTAAACTACATTTAAATTTTATCTTTCCTTCCTTTTTAAAATATAGATAGATTTTGTTTCTCTCTTATGGCCTAATTCCTAATGGGGGGTATGGGGAAAGGCTGAGTCCTTAAGACCCACGTTTGCATGCTCTTTGGCCACAAAGTGACTTTGTGCAGATATAAATTAAACATTTTAATTTTTATCTCTGAAATGCATCTGTCTCACCATCCAGAGTTGGGGTAGGAAGCCAGGTGAGGCAGTTCCTGAAAGACAGGTGGTGGCAGAAGAATTATAAAGATGCTATCAAGAATTATAATGATACATTTGAATTTGATTTGGGGGATGGTTATGACAAGATTACTGCCTTTGCAAGGCATACCATAAAACAAGTCAAACTGCAAGTCTTTATTACATATTGTTCAAATGGTTTGAAACTATAATTATCTCCTTTAAAGTGAATACTGCTCCCTAAACCCAAGAACAATATATTTTAAAAAAAGATTTTCAAGGCACCAATAAACAAGAAATTTAAAAATGAAAGAATCTTAATTAATTCATACCATATATATCATGAAGAACCATAGAATCTTCCTCTTCTGCTGAGAATATCCAACAAGTTACTTGATCAATCACTTTTTTCACCTTGTCTTTATCAAAACTACAGTAAGCAGAGTAAGACAATTGAATGACACTACTGTATTGTCCAACCAGCCTTTCCAGTACCTTCTGGTTCACAGAAAATTAACTTTATTTCTCAATAATAATCTCTAAAAAGGCCCAGCTTCTCAATAAGATGCCTTTCAGAGACCAAAGCAAATAACAACCTAGATGCCCTATGATTTTTGTATCATCCCAAAGGTTTCATATCTGTCCGTATCTGTGGATGTATTACGCAGCAAACATAACTCATTCTCCTGCTTCTCATTTTCCTCACAGCAGCCTTTAGTGGTCAGATAGAATGGTGAGTTAGATACCAATTCTCATACAACAAGATGTCTTCACAATGCTTCACAATTTTTATTAGTAGCCCGATTACTTTTCTTGATATAAACAATTAATAAAAATGTTATGTATCTCCAGTGGGGAAGACTGAATCCATCTCTAGCAAAATTGTAACAAGAAGGAGAAGGACAGAGCAGGCAGCCTAGATAGAAGTGGGAAATATATGAGTAGTGAGCTGCCTAATGCAGCACAAAACATATACTGAAGATGAGAAAGAACAGATGCTGTGAATTTGAAGTTAAATAAAAGATAACAGCTCACAAGACTAGAAAAGCAAAATGGCCACAGACATGTGAGAACACAGACAAAAATTCAGGAAGAATGGCAGACAATTAGAAGAAGACTGTAAGGAGAGGGTGTCTGAAATTAAGACCATGGGTGTTTTATCTATTAGGAAATTGCTTCTTAATTTATCCTAAGGTCTACCAATAAATCTAGCAAAGAATCTGAATGTCATACGATATAAACAAAACTCTTTCAACAAAGGATTTCTATATGTTTAGAGGCCTTTTATGTTAATCATTCATATTTTAAAGACTTTAAATGACAACCGAACTCTCACTTAGACTATTTCTGAATTTCAGTTCTTGTAGAGTGCTAATGGCTGATAAGCCACTGTTCTAAGAACAGGATCCTGTCACTCCAATTACTTAAGTGCATAAAGAAACACAGTAGAAAAAAAACCAACATTAGTATAGAAACAATATTGTGGAAGAGGGTTACCTCTGGACCATCCAATTACCAGATAACAGATGCTGAAGTTTCTTCTCTTGTGTTTCATTCATATAAGGGATTCCATCTTTAAGAAACTAAAGGCAAATAGATAATGCTACATAGATGGAATTCAGGCATCAATATCATTTTATCCTGATTTAAGAGAAAATTGTGTACTGGTGTAAGTCAAAAAAAGTAAAGGTTCTCTCAGCTTGACTTCTAATAACGACATAGACACATATATTCATATATTAAACCATAAGGTATTCATTACAAATTCAAGATTAAAAAAAACACCCCTGAACTATTTGCCAGCTTATCTGGTGATAAGCACAATTCATCCTATCATCAAGTAATCTGACAAACTCTAAAATCTTGCAAGCTCTTGGTTGACAAAAAAGGTGGAGAAAGGAACCATTTACTCCTATAACATCACAATAGCATAAAATTGTATATATATAAGGCTGGTCTAAATTATTCTAAACTATACCTTATTATAGTCAAAGTCATAATGAGACAGGAATTGAATACTAGATGCTTGGTAGGAGAACTCAGAATCCATTTGGCCAAATGTGGCAGGGAATAGGAAGAAGTTATACGAATGCACGATATACCTATAAAAATTAATGAAAATAATTAAGGCTAGCTAACTGGCAGAGGAAACCCGAAAGTTATCATCAAGTAAATATAATTGACAATGAAACAATTTACTTACTCATTTGACATCCCCTTGTAAAACAAGGACAAACCTAACAGGAAAAAAAAATGCAATTCATTGCATAGCAATATACTAATCATAGGGTCTCCTTTGTGTTTTTTCCCCCCAACTTCTATGTTAACTAGAATCTTTAGGAATGGATTGTGGATAAGTCCCCTTTGTATCATCAGATTATGTTCTATTTGGGAGCAAATGTGTTGGTCTTCTGTGTAAAACATTTGTGAATCAACA
Organism: Mimophis mahfalensis; assembly: GCA_032468015.1. Classification (NCBI taxonomy): domain Eukaryota; kingdom Metazoa; phylum Chordata; class Lepidosauria; order Squamata; genus Mimophis; species Mimophis mahfalensis. The sequence continues at coordinate 6,194 of JANHFR010005765.1, forward strand.
TATTGGGTGAATGTTGGAGTAGTTTTGTTTGCCATGAGCCTTCCTAGGGATTGCTCATTCACCACACTTACACTGTATGTAGCATAATTCCCACCCACACACCCCAGTTCCTTTAAACAGCTATATCTCAAAATACATTTGGGAAAGCGGAAAGGTATATAATATACATTCTTTTAAAATAAAAACAAAAAAAAAGTTTTGAGATATTAAGGTTGAGATATTAAGGTTCAGATACTATTTCTAACTTTTGATTGCCACATTTTAAGCAATCTTAAAACCTATCTTTTAGAAACTAGAAAAGCTCACCAAGTTGACTCACTGTAAACCGCTGAACGTTCTGTCTGTTTTTCCGATACCACTCGGCAGGTAAATCAAAGAGACTGGGGAGAAGAAAAATATGAAGGATTTCCATGTTGTTCATCATCTTTCTAACTTCTATGGGGACATTACTAGAAAACATATTTATTTCAACAAGCTTACCTAGGCTGACTGTCAGAATGTAAACCTGTGAATTCCATATCAAGTCCTGCAAAAGATAAAACATGTGCCTCCCACTATTATTAAAGGATGGATACAAAGCTTTATTTAATTCATATATCTCAATCTTACATATGTAGGTTTTTATGCTATTCATAATTCATACTGAATATATTAATAAATTGTATGCATGTGTGTGTAGTAGTAGCAGTAGTAGTAACATGCTCCTAAACTTTAAAACAGGGATTGAGGGATTTCTCCATGATCTATTGTGCAAGATGCTTACAGCTGCAATCCTAAAGTTTTTGAGATCATAAGACTTTTTTAGCTTCCCCCATTTCAATAATTTTCTCATCACTCTGTGAGTATGAAATCCAAGTGAAGTTGAAAGAGGTGCTAAAAAGAAGTAAAAGGCCAAAGGATTATCCACTACTATAGCAACCTCCTAACTTGTTCCAAATTATGAAGCAATTTAGATCTGATTTTTACAAAGTGGAGAGATATAAACATGATTGTTCAGTAAAGTGATTTCAATTATAAATATTTTAATGCACTAGAGATTTTTGTCCATCATTTGCAATATTTTCTCACCTACCATATTCTGTAGTAATGCATTTAATACACCTTTCAATGTTCTTTATATTTTTTATCAGTTGGAGCAAAATTCTTGTTTTTATTGGTTTTAAACATTAGCAACAATTCTACTGTAAAACTATTAAGATTCAGATATGGAATGCCATAGAAGAGGAAGGATGCCAGATCCGAACTCTTCAAATAATCACACTATGGAAAAAATATGACTAAAGGATTTATTTGACTGGAGTATAAGTGCAAACTTTAGAAATTTGAAGCAACACATTTGCCCTGGGAAATAACTTACTTTTAAACCACAAAAGAAGGCAGTGCTTTTGCTCCTCTTGCACAAAGTATCACTGTACTTACTTAGTGTAATCCTAGAAGCTTTCTTGGAATTAAATACTTAAGTCTGTTAAGGAAACACTGTACAGATCTTGCTACAACTCCCAACATCCCATATTGGCTAGGATGGAAATAAAAGACCTCTGTAATGATTTCTCGAGAATGGCATATTATGACTTTTTCAAAATCAGAAGGCATAATCTATGTAGCAACATATGGATCCCTATTTTCATAAAATTCATCATGCGCGCCCACATCTTATATCATTTACAACAACCCTGTAAAGTAGGTTGAGACCCTGATTGTGATCACATATACTAAACCATGGTTTGCTCCATCAGCTATTTAACAAGCCAGTTGTATTTTACATAGCCAGTGTACAAATTGCACCATGTTACACCAGATGTAATTTTTACACCATGGTTATGTAAAATCATATTTTGTGTGTTTTATTATCTATTTCATATGTCGCCTTTTGGCTCCATAACCCAGCCAGTGAAGTCATCCAAAGGGCCAAGTGAGAATCCAATCAGTGATCCAGTCCCCTATGTACAGTAACCAGATCCTGGTAAGCCCCTGAAGTGTATCCAGCAACTTCCTTGGGATCAATAACAGCTTTCTCCATTTAAAAACACCTCCGAAAGTTTTAAGGAGGAACGCGCCATTCGTGGAGCAGCTGAGACCGAAGCTGGCACGAATAAATAAGGGTGGACATGCATGAACAGGGCTCTCCAATTTCGTAGTTAAACTGTTAAGATGGGGAAAGGTTTCGCTCTCCATATCACACCCCTGCCTCACCAACAAAGTCGCAGCCCAGGACCAGCTTCTCTAACTGAGGCAACATTTCTGCAAACTGCGCGGCTCCCACATCCATCCCGCCTTCGCTGCTTTCTCTCCGCCCCACCGCCACCTCCTGCCTTCGCGGATCGGTCAACTTCCCGTTTCTCTTTGGAAGCTGAAGAGGGCGGAACCAACCTTATTTGCTACTCCACCCCCTCTCCCTCCTCCTGTCCGCATTTAAAGACTTTTCGGCGTTCCCTGAAGCCTGGAAACGATTGTCTGAATCCGGTCTCTGGTGCCTTTCGTTGTCCATCTAGGAAAACAGCGTCTGGGCGATGATTAGAATGCCTAGACTCCGTCGATGATATAAGGGGCCGAGGAGCCACTTAAACGTTCATTGGCTAAAATTCAGATCGGCTATCTAGAAAATGAACCCGGTTATATACGTTGATAGGGGTTGTTTTTGCCTCGTAGGTATTCTGAGTTCGATAATATTTAATTATGGAATAAGAAGCTGAATACGGATTTAATTTCTATGCCATGTGACTCTCAGCGACTCTGAACCTAGAATATAATAGAATAGGAATAGGAATAGGATACTTTACTGGCTGGCCAAGTGTGATTGGACAAACAAGGAATTTGTCTTCAGTGGATAAGCTCCCAGTAAAGGCATACTTGACAAATCATACACCTGTACTTGTATACAGGTAGTCCTTGACTTACAATAGTTTATATAGTGACTGAAGTTACAACAGTACTGAAGTGACTTATGACCGTTGTCCAGTTAGCACCCTTGCAACATCCATGATCATGTGATCAAAATTCAGGTGCTTGGTAACTGTTTCATACATGACCATTGCAGTCCCAGGGTCACGTGACCTTTTACGACCGTCTGACAAGCACAAGTCAATGGGGAACCTAGATTCATTTAACCATGTTACTAACTTAAACAGCCAATTCACTTAACAACCGGGGCAAGGCTATTGCTAAGCACATTGATTTGTGCTTAAAACAATTGTAAGCCACCCCGAGTCTCCAGAGAAGGGTGGCATATAAATGGGATTTTAGAAAAAAGTCGTAAAATGGGGCAAAACTTACTTAACAAGTTTCTCATTTAGCAACATACATTTTGGGCCCAATTGTGGTTGTAAGTCGAGGACTACCTGTATTCTTGCAGGGTTTTTTCTCCTTTTGTGCTCATAATGAGTATGGGTTTAAATGGCACTGTAAGATCAATTAAGGGCTGCTTAATTACCTTACTAAAAAGTAACTGCCTTGACTTGAATATATTGTGTCCAGACAGTCGTTGAGAATGAGGTAAAAATCATACATATTTTGTTTTCTTTAACCAACTTCTCTAGTTGCACAAATGATCAAGAAGGTATCTTCTGTATAGACCAGAAAGCCATGGTAATAATGATAAGCAATCTAGGCAAATAGCTGTGAGATTTTTTTCTCTTAAGGAACAAGATAAAAGTAGTTTGATATGGTGGTATGTAATACAACTAAAATCTATGCCGAGTATCTCTTATCCTTTGCTTTATGTGGGAAATGTTTGCTAGAAAAGAGGCAAATGAAGATACTGCAGAGGAGGCCAGTTGATAGTCCTAATCAAGTTTCTATTACAAAGATGAAACCTATTAAGCTTTCAAACTCAGCAGAAAATGTGCCAGACTCTGTTAGAATTTAATCAATCCCATGTGGTTCAAGGTCCAGAATGAATTTTGGAACACCATCTTCCAACATTTTCCATTAAGTAGATCATAATACAGTATTATAAATCACTTTTGTGGACCAATGAAAGTTTTAAACACTGTCAAAATAAATTTGATATATACACATTTGCAGCAACAATTTTCTACCATTAAAAGAAATCACCCATCACAGTCAAGTGGTTTATTTTAAAAAGCAAACGTAAATCAAAGAGCCCTTCTTGGCTGCAGGTGACTGCACACCAGACCTACCATTTATTTTAAAAGAGAAGTAACAATATTGACTGGTTTGTTGAATTTTTAAAAAAGATACAGACACATTGGCTAGGGAACCGCCTGGAGCAGATTATTGTTTTATACTGTTGTAATAAAGCCTTTGATTGTGTGGACCATAACAAACTATGGCAAGTTCTTAAAGAGATGGGAATACCAGACCATCTTATT
>JANHFR010005765.1:18101-31998 GCA_032468015.1 Mimophis mahfalensis
AAGCTGGGTGGCTTCTTGCGGCTTCCACTGGTAGCCGCTGGTCTTTCTGAAGGGGGGGGGAGGGAATCCCCCCGCCTTGGAAAAGAAGCAGCTCCAGCTAGGAAAAGCCACTGGGCTCCGTGCGAGCCTGCGGCTTCCGCGCTGGTAGCCGCAATGGCGGCGAAGGTGGTGGTAGCGCGGGCGGAGTTTGCGCCGGCGGTGGTAGCAGCGCGGCGGCTACTGCCCCCGCCACCGGGCCACTGTTTTTTGTTTGTTTGTTTGTTTGTTTCAAATTGTTACTCGGATAGCGAAAAAATTTGTAAGGGCATGGCCACTTTCCCTCCTCGTAAGTCGAAAAATTCGTGTGTTGAGTAGCTCATAAGGCGAGGGACCACTGTAGTTAAAACCAAAACCAAGTAATAATTGCCAGTTTTATTGCCCAAATCTATTTTCTATTTTTAAAATATTTAAAAGTATGCATTTAGCACTTGAATTCCATCAGTTAAATTTTTAGGAAACAATTCTGCTTTTGAAGAAAAAAATCTGTTTTGTTGAAACAGTTACAGCTGCTGCTTCAATTGCCAATATTGTAAAGAGTTCCCTGGGTCCAGTTGGCTTGGATAAAATGCTGGTGGATGACATTGGTGTAAGTAGATCTTCTCTTTTCAAAGTACCGATAGAAAATAATTCGTTTTAATAGGAAAAATAGGAAGCTGACTAATTGTTCTATTCAAGGTAGCTAATTCACATGGTGGGAGGATAGATAGGCAGGGTTTTTCTTCCACCCCAGCATTCCTATTTCCATCTCCCTGATCCTGGAAAGAAAAGAAAAAAATCCCTCACCTCTACCTCTGTATGTAGTCTTCACACAGGTGTCAAAAAAGATACTCAGAAATCTCACAAATAACCAAGCTAGTAAAAAAAAGCCTTGGTAACGGTTATTGGACTGCCTCATTAAGTCAACCTTTATTTTTAACTTTGTACTGTATTTCTAAAATAGAAACAAATAGAAACAGAATAAACAAAAATAAGAAATAGAATTAAAAAAAAACTTTTGGCCAGTAGTATTCCAGGCATTTGCCAAAGATGGCATGCATGCTTCCTTACTCTTTTTTCCTTTGCTACAGGGAAAGAGGGATGCTTCTTTAGCTTCAGTTTGATGGAGGGACTTTTGCACTGATGATTCCATATCAGGAAAATATTTTCTATCACTTTGAGCCAGTCACAGTCAGCCCAACTCACTTCATGCGGTACTGGTTGTATGGAAAATAGGAAGAGGATTAGATATGTTACTTATAAAAAAAAAGGTGGGGTGAAACTAAATACTAATTCTAGAGCTTAATAAGGACAGTAGGATATTTTTACACATTTATTTTAATAAATTTATATAGCTACTCAACTCACACATAGGTGGCTCTTTGTGGCTTACAAAAACCACCATATAACCTCCTCCATTCCCACCCCACATGGGATCAACAACACAATTGAATAAGCCACTTGATTGGCTTAGTCTCCATTTATAGTCACCAGTTGACAAAACCATAGTTTTTAGGGCATAGATTATGCAAGGAAAACAGCTATCATTTAGCAGCACCTATAGTTGGATTGTTAGGCAGCTATATGATGGTTAAATAGTTAAATACATCACTAATTGAAAGGCAATTATTTATTATATTCCGTGATCCCAATTGATATTAAGCTACATGAATGACTTTTGTGTATTTGGAATATTAGGATGTGACCATTACTAATGATGGTGCAACTATCCTGAAGTTGTTGGAGGTAGAACATCCTGCTGCAAAAGTACTATGTGAACTAGCAGAATTGCAAGACAAAGAAGTTGGAGATGGGACTACCTCTGTGGTATGTATTGGCATATTATATGCTCTCATGACCATATCAACATTGAAGTAGCATTGATAGTATTTAAAAACTTAAATTTTATAATGCAAGTATGTGAAATTAACTTGTGCCCCTTTTAATAATGGCAAACACTAACTTATTGTACCAAAACAGCATAATTAGCTCTGGCACTGTCTTCAGTTAAAATATAGTCTCACTTGGATATGAAGAACTGGTATGATGTATCTTCAGAAAAGCTATAATTCTAAATCCATTTTCAGGGCTACTTAAGTTTGCTTGTAAAAATAAAGACGTTCCCATTTAACTACCATTTATTTCTTCTACAAAATAAATGGCTATGCTTATGGGATAAAGGAATAACTGCCAAAGTCTGAAGGAGAAGACTTAACAATATCTTTTTCCTATATGAAGTGGCAGAACATACTATAGAATAGTTTTAACTCTAAGCAGGTAGTCTTCAAGTATTTGTTTAGTGACTGTTGAAGTTACAGTGATGCTGAACAAGGAGAGTTATGGCCAGTGTTTCAAGTCATGATGGCCACAGTGTCCCCTGCAATCATGTGATCATGATTTGGGTGCTTGGCAACTGACACACAATTACAATGGTCCTGGGGTCGTGGAGTTACATGATTGCTATTTATGATCTTCACTGCTGGCTTCCACCAAGCACAGTCAATGGAGAAGTCAGCAGGAGATTGCAAATGGTGATCATGGGACGGTGATGCTGCAACTGCATCGGATTCACCTAACAACTGCAGCTGGAAATAGCTTTGTAAGTTGGCATGATCATGCAAATATGCTTTTATGACCACATCACTTAATGACAATGTTCCTGGTCCCAATACTATAGTTAACAAAGGGCTATTTTCAGAAAAAGAATGCATGTATTTGTGTAATTGTGATGTGATCAACATCATAATTTGCGACAAATTTTAAAAACTAATAGATTTTAATTTCTTGTCTGTAGCTAGACCTTTCTTGTTAATCTTGCCACCCTGCTAAAAGAAATGTAAAACTGAGGACAAGCAATCAATTGTTCTAAATTCTAATGATAGATTAATTAGTTTGCGATGCAAGAATTTAAATCCAGAAAATGTTCTTGGTCTCCTAAGGTAACTAGGGTAGTCTTCACAAGAGGCCTCCTCTTGGGATATTTTTACAAGTACATGCCAGTGTTCTTGGCTGTTCTGGCTCAGTCTTTTGATCAACAGCAAATGTCAGCTAAAGGCCTGTGCACTTCCTTGCCTTCATTGTGGCAAAATTATTTTCAGATTATTTTTTGTCTTGTCTGGTTCATCCTACCTCCCTGGCTTCTGATTAATTTGTGATTATATTCCATGAACATAGGAAATGCAATATAGCTCTTTCAGTGTTGAAAATTTCCAAGAAAATGAGATATTCTGCACAACTTCATGCTCAACAGTATTCAGAACAAAAAGTTTCTATACACCTGTAACTTGGACCATGTGTTAGAGTAAATTGAATAGCTCTGCCTCCTGAAGCAAATGCAACTTTTGAGTTTTCCAAGAATGTCTTTGCTGGAGTGAAATGTATGGGTTTTTTAAATTTTTGTTTCGTTTTTTACTGTTTGTATCAAGGGCATAACTTTTTCACGGAGTAGTTTTAAATTAAATATTTGCTTTCACAGGTAATTGTTGCGGCAGAACTTTTGAAAAATGCAGATGAATTGGTGAAACAGAAAATTCATCCGACTTCTGTCATTAGTGGATATCGTCTTGCTTGCAAGTAAGACCTATTGATTTACTTCAAATGAGAAAGTGTATAATTGTACAATTAAGTTTCCGCTAATGCATTTTTTAAATCAATAGACCATTTTTCAAATATTGATGGCCCACATAATTATTTTTCAAATATTGATGACCTCTCCTATCAGTTATGAGGTAAGTGAAAAATAGAGGCCTTTCGCTGAGAGTTCTATGATGGTGGAGTGCTGTTATCTGCCCCCAGTAACAAGCAACTGGAAAGCTGGTTTTGGACGTAGATAGAAGCAGGTATTTATGAGTAAGCAAGTAAAAGATGAAATCCACAGTGCTTTGTCAGTACATCTTTTCCCCTTCACCAATGGAGAAAAAGGATTGTTGTTACTGTCATGATTGTTGAGGGTTATAGTTCAATTTGAGATTTGTTAGAATTCTTTGTGCTACCTATACCCCATTTGTGATTCAGTAAAGCATAAGGGCTTGGGGGCAAGTTAGGTGATAGTGGTCTGAATTTCATTGACAGGGAACAATTTTTGTATCATCCCCATTTTATCCTTTGGTCTATAACTCCACAGTATTTTGGTCCTGGTTTTTAACTTACTTAATTATGGTTCACTTCATATTTAATGTTTTAATACTTTATACGTCTGTTTTTATGATGTCTATAAACTGCTGAGAGTCATTTGTCAATGAGATGGGAAGCATATAAATTTAATAAAATTGATCTAGATGTTCTGCTGATGTATTTGTCATGATGGCAGCATATCTCAATCTTGACAACATAACGGCTTTTGCTAGATATAGAATTGATCTATATTGCCCATTAAATCTTTAAATTGTTTGAAGCTTTTATGTTTAATAATTAAGTGCGCTACAGATATGATATTCTTTGTTTAAAAAACTAGGTGTGTATTTTTAAATGTTTAGTGATACATTTTAAAATATTACAAAGCATGGAAATGCAGGGCCATTGAAAATGTAAATTTAAGATATTTGATTTTTCTAATATGCACACAACTTACAGTTTGGGGGACAGAACGTTCTGGTTCTCTTTTCTTCTGGAAAATTCCAGAAGTAAATAGTTGGTCCACTCACCAGAATGGCCAGAACACAATTGTCTGGAAGAAAATAGAACTTAAGACTTTCCCTGAAGTAGTAAGTTTTGCACATTCCTATTGTATGTATTTTAATCAACATTTCTAACTTGGAAGCATTCAGTTTAAATTCTGATGATTCTGTGAAAATACTGAGTTTCTTTTCCCCAACAGGGAGGCAGTTCGCTACATTAATGAAAATTTGGTTATTAACTCAGATGAGTTGGGCAAAGACTGTCTTATTAATGCAGCAAAAACATCAATGTCATCTAAAATCATAGGAGTGTATCCTTTCACAGAGAAAAATTGGGAGCCGGTATTGTGTAGAAATCAGACACTGACTGAAGTATATAATTTCTGAAGAAAAATGGGATTATTAGCATTTGTAATTCTCAGTGTTGGGAGACATATAGGATTTACATTTCATGTATTCGATTATGTTAACCTTAACACTATTCTCGTAGTGACAGTGACTTCTTTGCCAACATGGTAGTAGATGCTGTACTTGCAGTAAAATATACAGATCAAAAGGGACAACCACATTATCCTATCAACTCTATCAATGTTTTGAAGGCACATGGTCGCAGTCAGAAAGAGACTATTCTTGTAAATGGCTATGCATTAAACTGTGTTGTGGGCTCCCAAGGTAAGATCATCCCCCCTCCCCCGTAAAACAATAAATGGACATAATTTTAAGATTTAGTGCAATTTTATATCTGCAAATAAACTAGTTTTTAGAAATTTTATTTTTGACCGATAAGTTGGCTAGAAGAAATAGTATAACAACATAGAGGTTGAAATTATTTTACACATTTATAATAGAGTTGATTTGTAAGTATTTTCAGATAGAAGGTCCTCCCCTTTGCTTGAGTGGAGATGACTTTCCTAAATTAGGTTTGTATTTTCCCTATCGGGATAAGGTATGAAACTTTAGTTAGGTATAAGTTTAAACGTAAAGTTCAACTCCCCCTAAATTGCCTGAAATGATTTGACTAGGGTAGACAGTGATATTTCAAAGTCTGAGAAAGGTGATAGGATTCAGAAGGGGCCACAGAAATTCTTGGTTATAAATGTACTCTCCTATGGTAAACAGAAGACATGGGGGAACTTTTTGTTTCCACAAGAAAAATAATTGTTTTACACTTTTCTTTGGGAAGAAAATTTTCTGGTAAATTGTTGACTGCAAGGTGGTTGCACGGGGGAATGGCTTGATGATATGTCCGAACATTTAGCTTTGTATTTTAGTAGTAATTAAGCAGAAATATAATGCACTTGATGTATGCAATGATATGCCTTCAAAATCTTGGAAGCTTTGTAAATTTCAAGTATTTTAAAATGGATTATTCAGTCTAGCCTCCCTGTTTATAATGGAGTGAGTGGGACCTCTTTCCCATTTGGGAAAGTAAATTCCGGTTAGTTTTTATAAACTATACTTATTAAAGTGAATAGAAATAAACTGAAGGATACCCATGAAAAAAAGGTATCACTGTGTTTTAGATGCATTATTAAAGTTTTATACAAAATCTTAAGAGCATTTCTCTTTTTCTTTTAGGTATGCCTAAGAGAATAGTTAATGCCAAAATTGCATGCCTTGATTTCAGCCTACAGAAAACTAAAATGAAGCTTGGTGTTCAGGTGGTAATCACAGACCCAGAAAAACTGGATCAAATTAGACAGAGGTATTCTATAGACAGCTTTTTTAACTAAAATGATGCAGATGGGCAGCTTTAAAATAGGAAACATAAATAAATCTGTATATTTCTATCATTTGTCCTGCACTTACTAAGAGAATGGCATCTTGAATACGAATTTTGACTAAGAATCTGACAGTATTGTCAAATATCATCATTCTTTCTATATCCAATAGAGCTACGTTAATCTATAATTTGCAAGATCTGGTTAAGCTTAATTTACCATTCCTGTGCCTGGTAAATGCGTTTTTAAAAGTTAGTAGTGCCTCCTTTATTTACTAATAGTATCCTGAAGTGTCTCCCTTGAATTAATCTTGAAAATTAACCAATATGTAGTGTAATAATGGAGAAGTAGATTTCATCTACATTGAATTTTGAGGGAGGCATGGCTTCTCAACTATTTTAATTAAACACTTTTTGTGATTCTCTTGAATTTAAGTTTATAGTTCTATTTAATCAGTGTGCACTTTCTTATGCAGAGAGGCTGACATCACTAAAGAAAAAATTCAGAAGATCCTGGCTACAGGAGCAAATGTTATTTTGACCACTGGGGGCATAGATGATATGTGTCTGAAATACTTTGTTGATGCTGGTGCTATGGCAGTACGCAGAGTTCTAAAAAGAGACCTTAAACGCATTGCTAAGGCTTCCGGAGGTAATTACAGACATCTCTAAATATGATCATGGTTTATATGTCTTGTCAATACAGAGCTTAATTATGTCGAACAAGGGTCCCCAACCCCCGGTCCACAGCCTGTTGGAAAACAGGCTGCACAAGCAATGGATAAGTGCACAAGCACTTAAAGCTACATTTACGCAACAGGTGTCGCTGTATAAAACAAATCCCTGGCCTAGGCTGCTGTCACTGCCTGTCCACAGAACCAGAAAGGTTGGGGCCGTTGATGTAGATGATTGTTATTGTGTCTTCAGAACAATCTTCAGAAGATTACTATTGTTCCTATAAAATTGTGGTGATTTTGTCAAACCTTTTTTATTTGTATTAGCCACCGTTTGTTCTACTCTGGCAAATCTAGAAGGTGAAGAAACTTTTGAAGCATCAATGCTGGGACAAGCAGAAGAAGTGGTTCAAGAACGAATTTGTGATGACGAATTGATTTTAATTAAAAAGTAAGGAAATACCTACCTTATATAATTTGTAATGGACGCATTTTGTTGTAACCCTTGAAAATATTTCCCATTTAATTGCTGCCATGCTATTTTCAAATCGTATGAGCAGTTATACGCGTGGGATAGATTACTTTTAGTCCCTCTATAAACGTTGAGGCAGTTAATGTCTTGACTTTGTTGATGGACTTGGACACATAGAATTCTAGCATCTCCCTACCTTCAAGGTTAGAGATTTATAGTTCGCTAAATATTTCACAAGGAAAAATTCTCTTGTCTTTCTGAAACAGTACTAAGGCACGGACCTCAGCTGCTATTATATTACGAGGAGCAAATGACTTCATGTGTGATGAAATGGAGAGGTCTTTGCATGATGCTCTTTGTGTGGTCAAAAGAATACTAGAGTCAAAGTCTGTTGTACCAGGAGGAGGTGCAGTTGAAGCAGCACTTTCCATTTATCTAGAAAATTATGCAACTAGCATGGTAAGTATTTAGTTAACTAAAGCTTAAATTATGTTTTTTTTACGAAATCAGACTTATATTAACATTCAACGCTATCTGTATCTGAAAAGTTTTATAGAACTGGGACTGGAAGGGGCCATTTAACCATCAAGTCCTATTTTCTGCTTGGTGCAGATAATATTAAAGCTTTATCCACGGTGGCTGCCCAGTCTCCATTTCAGCACATCCAGCAAGTGTCGCTTTATTGCCTCTCTCTGTTATTTTATCATATATTAAATATTAATCGACTTTTTCTTGTTTGAATTAGGGGTCACGGGAACAGCTTGCTATAGCAGAATTTGCAAGATCTCTTCTAGTTATTCCAAATACGTTAGCAGTTAATGCTGGTCAAGATGCTATAGATCTTGTTGCAAAGCTCAGAGCATTTCACAATGAAGCTCAAGTGAATCCAGATCGCAAAAATTTGAAGTGGTAAGTGTGCATAGAATTGATGGTAACATTGGAATATTGATTTCCTTTATGCATTTTTGCTTAATCTTGGTTTTTTGGTTTTTTTGGGGGGTTTTGTTTTTTTGTTTGTTTTTTTGTTTTAATTTTTTTTCTTGCTTTTAAAATGTTACAAACAACTCAGTACATCCACCGAGTCACTTCCGGGTACATATCAGACATACATATCATAACTAAAATTACCAATTTTCTCTGAATAGCAATTCATTTAGCAAACTTCTCTACAGTATTTAATTAACAACAAAATCTTAGCAGCTGCTAATCCCATTCAACATTCCTTATACATCGCCTCTATTTTTAATCAAAAATTTTAATCACAATTTAATTATTATTTTCCATACTTATTAGCCCCTACTATTTAAAATGAGTTAAAATGCCTCCTCTAACCCACTGGAAGAGAGGAACAAATAGAAAAAGAAGGAACAGGTTAGTAATTTCAACTGTTTTGAAGTCCAGTATCTTAACTAAAAGTCAGTCATTCCAGTTTTTCCCAAATTAATTAATTTACAATTAATTCCAGTCTTTCCACCACCAAATTTTCTTTTCCCCCCAGTCACATCCCTCTCTTTAACAAAAATTAATCATAATTTAGTTACTATTTTCATACTTGTTAGTCATAATATTTAAAACAGATTAAAACCAATAATTCTTAACACTTCCTCTATTTTTATCTAGAAGAAAGGGATAGGAAAAGGAAGAATTTTTTTAGCAATTATAACATCCCATACCTTAACTAACAATCGCTCATTCCCAAATAGTCATTAATTTACAATTAATTCCATTCTTACAGCAAATCACAAAGAACTTTTCTGCCACATATTCCCGAACTTCACTTGCTACTACATACCTCACAAATAATATCGAATCTATCCGAAAAGAAAAGAAACAAAACTCAGCAAAACTTACCCCCTATTAAGCCAATCAAATCCCTCTATTTAGCCAACCTGTCCATATATATATATACAATTATCCAATTCCAGTTACCGGTAATACAAATTCATCCTCAAAACAAACAATAAAAGGATCGTAAAAAAAGGACGAGAAAAGAAAAACAAGCCAGAGAAAAAACAAACCATCTCCATTGCTTGAGTAAACCCAGTCTTTAACCATCGTCCCTCCATTCGCATTTCTTCACATTTCACAGACTATCCGGATTGCCATTTTGAGAGTCCCTTCCATGTCTCATGCTTCAAAATCGCTCCCTGCCAATCACCCTCCAAGCAAAGGCTCCATTCCTCTCACTAATATCCTGGTCACAGTCCCTTCCTAATTACGCAGATCAAGCTCTCGCTGCCATTTTCATTCCCTTCCTTTCTTCACCATTCTAAATGCTCTCAAATCTCACCACCCGGGAATTCAATAATCAACACATTAACTGTTCTTTACAGTTCTTTACAATTCAAATAAACTTACGCAGCTCTCATTTAAATTAAAATAATCCTAAAATATTACAAGTTTAACTTTGTGGGATAAAGAGCTAAGAGGAATAGTACAAAAATAAAGAACAATGCAGAGAGAAAAGAAGAGAGGAAAAAACACTAAGCCACTTCCCCATCTTGTTACACAAGCTTCCCCAGCCTCAGCCATTATCTCTCCATCTATCAACAGTAATCCACCAAGCTTTCAAGCCTGTGCAACTCTTGGTATCTTCTTTGCTATTTTCTCTTCCAAAATCTTGCCTCTAGTTGTATATGCCAGAACTTCTCCGTCACCATCATCTCGCACCTTCCATTGTCTTCACCACCATTTTGCTTAGATTTAAATCTTGCAATTATGCATTTTTACTTAATCTTGTTCAATGAATCAGAATTGGGCATGAATATTCAGCATCCTAAGCCAAAATGATTCCTAATTTTAAGGTGCTAGCATAAAGTAAGCATACCGTTTAAAGTAAGTGTTGATGTTTGGTCTTATATAGTTGGCTTTATAGCTTTATTATTAGAAGAAATGGACTGGTATTTGTGTTTTGGGTGTGCAAAACCTAGATTTTCATGTGTGGAGTATTCTTGATAATTCCAGAATTTTCTAGCTTCTTTTTGGATAACACTCATTCTGTGCATGGATTGGCAATTTCCAAGAAGTTAGTACGTCAAACTAGAAGTAGTTTATTATGCTCTGGACAGCTTGAAACAAACTTTCCCTTGGGACTTCACAAATAGTTTTGATTTTGGGGCATTAACTTCTGGAAAACAGATGAATCTTGGTGGAATCAGTACACCCTGGCCAGAAATTGCCATTATTTGGAATATTCCAATTTTTTAATGCTAGATTTTATGTATTCTTAGTATATATTATAGCTCCTACTCTATTGAACACTCTTGGCACCTAAAATGGGGTGTTCTGGAATGGCCTTAAAACATGGCTTTGCCAGATGGCTTGGGGCCCCAGTAGCGCCCTCCATTGGTAATGGTTTACACTATAACAGAAGACTTCATCCCCGTGCTGTCCATCCCTTTGGTTTTAAGTCATCTTCATTTTAACTATTTTTCTTACCATTTTGTAAGCCTCCCAGAGTTGCTTTATCAGTGAGATGTGCAGCATATATATTTAAACAATAAAAATAAATATGTGATAAAATAGTTGGGTGTTTGTGGAGGACTATTAGGTACTACTTGATTTCTGTTGCTTGAAAGCTTGAAGTTGATCTCTGGTTTCAGGTTCAGGGTTTGAAGACATTTGAAATGTATTTTCCTGTTTAAAACAATATTGCTTTTTTTTTAAGGATCGGTCTTGATTTAATCAATGGGAAACCACGTGACAACAAACAAGCTGGTGTATATGAGCCTACTATAGTCAAAACAAAGAGTTTAAAGTTCGCAACAGAAGCAGCAATTACTATTCTTCGAATTGATGATCTTATTAAGTTGCATCCAGAAAGTAAAGGTGAAAAAGGAGGATGCTATGAAGATGCAGTTCAATCTGGAGCAATTGAAGACTAAATGAATTATTTGCCTATTCCTGTGAAATTCTCTGTATTAACTAGTATGTTGATGAAAGCAAGCTGTCAGATCTCTGCATCACTAGCAAATAAATGAAATATGGCCATATTTTGTATTTGTATCAGTATTATAATGCAGACTGCAAAGGGGAGGAGGTTGGAAAAAACCTGAGGGCTTCAGCAGTAGTTACCACTAACAAAGTCAAATTATAGCCAGCCACTTAGCTTTTGGTGCATTTCTTGTAAGTATTTTGCTACCGAGAATAATGCAGCAGAATACAAAAACCTTCCTTTGTTTACACACAAACTGGTCGTAGCTTTATGCTAGTATTGGAGAAGGGGGGAAAGTTGGGGTGAAGTGATCTGCAAGGGTTAATGGGGTGTGAATGGTATGTATAGGCTGCCTTCTGCTTCTCAAAGATTCAATGGATCCCTTGTCTTCATTAGAAAGCTGAGGCAAGAAGAGACCAAGTAGGTTGTTAAAAAAAGTTTTATTTAAACTGACAGCAGAATGCTTAGATCTTGCCTGGTATCAATATTGGCTAATATTGTTTCTTTATTACTTACTAATAAAGATGAGTCATGTTGCAAATTGATATAAAATCAAAGAAAAGTTTCCTTTTATCTTTCTACACACATAGCTATGCCCATTCCTCCTCCTATACATAAAGCTGCAACTCCTCGTTTTCCACCTGTTCGTTCTAGTGAGTGCAGAAGTGTAACTAGGATTCGACAACCAGAGGCTCCAAGCGGGTGGCCGAGAGCAACAGCCCCACCTTCAATGTTAACCTGCCAAAATAAATAAATAATACATCAGAAGCACATGTTAAATCAAATATAGAAGTCTTCCTTTCCTATGTTGGAATCTAATATTTAGAAGAAGGATTGGAAAGCTCCGACAATAGATTTTATAGTGAAGTGGGCAAGACTCATGCTGAGATCAGAGGAAAGTTTGTCTCTGAGGCATTTGTTACACAACACACTTGCCTGTTTCTATTTCAAACATACCTTCAAATTTTCTTAGCATTTTTTTAAACAAAGACCTGCTATTTTCCTATTCAATTTTTACCCCCAGCCACCAAATTTGTGGAAGGAACGTTCTGCTGTGACCTCACCTACATAGTACTGGAGAGTTCATAAAATGGTGATTGTAACTTCTGGTGATTCTAGCTAGTTAAATCAGGTATGTTTGAATGCTGAGAGATCCAAAATGACCAGGAGGAGATACATGTATTCTTGTAGTGCAATACTGATCTTCAATTGCAGAAGTAGCTAATGCACTTGAAGTAAATGGACCGCCAGAGAGCCCCCCAAAAAACTTTCATGAAGTAAACTTACTAGCTAACAGCATTTACTGTAAAAAAAAAAGACATCCAACCTGAATTTTGACCAGCAATTATAACCTGATTTAGATCCCACCCCTTGGGGAAATGGAGAATAAATCCAACTCCTTGTAGGACAGCCATTTAGGCAAGATACTTATCTTACACCCCTTCAATCTTCTACAGCTTAAATATATCCAATTACTTCAATCGTTATATGTAGAACTTGGTTCTGTGAACTTGCTTTAATTTTTTAATGTCCTTTTGGGACTGCAATACCTAGATAGGTTCCTTGGGAAGTGCTACTAGAAGTACACAACGTAAGTTTGTTTCCAAAAGTAATTTTATCTGAATGCTACCATCACTGAGTAACAAATTATATCTGATGGTCAATAATTCCTTCTGTGTCCAATCTAATAATTAAATAATTCTTTGTGTGTCCAAACAAATTTCTTGTTTGTGTGTCTAATCACTCTTGGCCAATAAAATTTTTAATATGTCTTTACATTTAACAAGCAGATTTTTAAAAGGTGAACAAAAGATTCTGAGATGTTCTGGATGACGGCACAGAGAAAGATAAGCTTTTAATCACTGAAGTACTAATTTGTACTAGAAGGAATCCAGATCCTTTGTCAAATTTCCCCAAATTTGATGTCCTGTAATTTATTTCAGATGACCAACTATTTTGTGTTACCTTTCCCATCCCATCTAGCAAATATTGCATGAAACAAAATATATTTCAGTGCCCTATTCATCTGGACCAGCATATCCATTCAAGGATATAAATATTTGCAGTATTTGGGGTGGGTGTGCTTTTATTGCAACGTTAAACATACCTTTTCTGGCTTCAGTTTTAGTTCTTTTGTTATTGCGACGCCTACAGCAGCAAAAGCTTCATTAATTTCATACAGATCTACTTGATCCAATGTCCAACCAGCTTTTTCCACCTGCAAGCAATCAACAAGCTCATTCAGTTAATATGGTTAAAAATCATAGCTGAATTCTATTAGAAAACAATTTATTATTTATTTATTAATCAAATTTATATGCTGCCCATCTCCCGCAGGACTCAGGGTGGCTTACAACATATTAAGAATACCAAATACAAATATTAAAAATAAACAGTTTAAATTCGATTAATCTTTAAAAACTGAGACGGACAGTTAAAACCCCTTAAAAAACAATATCCCTCAGG